>CAAAJI010000535.1:31211-43857 GCA_900642245.1 Fragilaria radians | reverse complement strand
CAATTAGCCAGAAGCAGTGTCAAGAATTTGGCTCTCTTCCACTATCATCCTTCTTAACATGTGAAACGACATCCAACAAATCGAACTCTTGACATCAAGTACCAGCATTGAAGCTGATCGTTCTATGGAGATGTATGACGTTGAGGATGATGTTCATGTTGCTGCGGCAACACGATTAGCCGGTAGCAGTGTCAAGAATTGGCTCTCTTCCACTATCATCCTTCTCAACATGTGAAACAATATCCAACAAATCAATTGATTTGTTTGGAAGTGTCTTTGGAGAACGAATTCAGATTGCATCACTCTCCAAATCTTCAGTACTTAGTGGCATTTTGAAGATTTGGTGTCAAGAAACTGGTACAGCTGATGAGCAATTAGATGTAATTCTACCAGACAAACATTTAGCCTCCCATTTTACAATCTCTCCCATCAGTGAAATGATGAGAGTTGCAAATGAACACGCGGAGGCAGCGCATCATTACCTCTAGTCCATACTTCCAAGATTTCACGCTTCTAAACACAACAATACTCACTGAATCAACCCGAAACTGTCACAGCTGATGAGCAACTGGATGTAATCCCTTATGTGTCCGTAATTACCTCGTGTCAATACTTCCAATAATTCAGGCTTCTTAACATGTTAATACTAATTGAATCAACCCTAAACTATCCCAGGTAATCCCTTGTGTGTCAGTAATTACCTCGTGTCAATACTCCCAATATATCAGGCTTCTAATCATGATAATACTCACTGAAATGATGACAAAACAGCCATTGTGACGGTAAAGAATTCTACCAAATCATCACTTGGTTTTGATAATCAGCAGACACAAATGCAACCAATGTGATAACTGGAAATGTCTTATCAGGGGGAGCTGATGATCCAGTCTTGACATCAAGTACCAGAATTGAAGCTGATCGTTCTACGGAGATGTATGACGTTGAGGATGGTGTTCATCTTGCTGCGGCAAAGCCATTAGCCAGTAGTGGTGTTCATCTTGCTGCGGCAACACGATTAGCCAGAGAAGTGTCAAGAAATTGGCTCTCTTCCACTATCATCCTAAGGAAAAGGGATTCATTTTGGAAAAAAAATCCTCAGGTATAGATACTTTTACTAGTTACGTCCGGAGGGGATTTTTTCACGTCCGGAGGGGTTTTTTTCACGTCCGGAGGGATATATTACTTAGGAAATATTACGTCCGGAGGGAAGATTGCTAGTACTCTTTACTCGTAGCGAAATATGACCTAGCACTCCATCAAGGAAAATATTTTAAGTTTCGTCCTGCACCACTTTTGTATTCACACATCTAAGAAGTCACCTTGTCCTTGTTGAGTACAGCTACAGACGACACTATGAAATGATACAGGTATCATTGATGACATTGACGACATTGACGATCGACGACGATCATTGATAACATTGAAAAGAAAAATTCGGAATGCTTGTAGATACGTTTGCAATGAGGATGGATGTTCCTGAGCCTTTATTTCAAGATAATTGTAATCCTGAGGGAACATTGCAAATGGAGTCACTCTGATTGGAATCCAAAAGTTCAATCACTTGGATATACACACAAAGATATTGAGTCAACAAAATGAGACTTACACGATAATGAAGCAAGCTTTGTCTTACCTTCGCTTGAAATGCTTTTTCCCTTTGTCATGTCCTTTCCAACTTTTTGTTGCGCGCCAACCCATGATACAATTCATCACTGCTAAAGATACGGGATCCGTCAAACAAACAAAAAGTTCCAGCATTTTTTTGAAGTAGACACAATGCTTGCTTTTCATATTGTAATAATATGATGTACACATTGAAAAATAATTGTCACAACAAGCATGGTTCGCACTGTATGACATAGCATTTATGATTCTATAATTTTATCAATGTTTTACCCCGGATTTTTGCTGCACATGCCAAGTAAATCCTTTTCATGGTCTTGGATGATCTCTTCTTGAATGCTTTCATCAAAGTGTATTCTTACTGTTTTGTTACACTTTCTCCCTTTATTCCCTCAAAGATCCCAGCCAGATTATCAGAACAGTAGAATAAGACTTTGCTGCAAGATTCACACATAAAGGCTTGCACCACTACCGTTGCTGTCATAAATGAAGTTAACATAACTTATTCTGACATTGAGGAACAAGTTTCCCTTCAACTTTGACGCCACTTATCGAAGAAAATTCAGGAGAAAAGGTTGCAACAACATTTGCAAGGATATTGCATGAGGATAAGGTCCCTTCCAGAATTATTCAACAGAAGAAGAGGTCGCTTCTGTTGCCACTCCTGCTGGTGTTGATGACAAGCACAATGAATGCACTAAGGATGCAAAACAGGAGAGTGCATTTCAAAATTACAAAATCCAGGAAGATGATTGCACTTTGAGGGCTTTCGTGTATTTGAGTGAAGATCCCATCACTGGTGTTGTCCAGAAGGCCCTAGAACCGTGTTTCTGATGCTCACAATCTTTTTGTAAGAAAGAGTATGCTTTAAGGAAAAGCTAGAATGAAAGCACCGTTTAAGAATCATTAGACACAGCACATTATGTCAATGTAACCAGCTGTATGGCGATGTATCAACGTTTCATTTCTGGTATAAAATGTGGTTGGAACCACCATTTAAAGTACTTTAAGGAATGTAGTCTGCTGTATGTCGAAGGAGCAATTTCAAGTTTTCAGGATGTCACCTTACTTTTCAAAGAGCCTTATGTCAGTTATTTTCAAGCCATTTTTCTGAACATATTTTTCACATCTCATGTTGTTGTTCATTCCAGACTGCAAAATACCTAATTATATTCCCCGCAACTCTTCTCCTAGTGCTCTTAAAGTAGTTTGGCAGAAAAATTGTTTGAGAAAACTCTAGGCTCTAATCTTCATAGACCTCCTGGCACCAACAGGCCAAGTAATTTGTCATTTGTTGAATCACATTGAACAAAGATACCTCCATTGGATGATTGTTTCAATAATCTAGTTTGACAAAACAATGAGAATGAAGAAGCAAACTGTCAAGAATATTTAGAAATCCAAGGTTTAGCAAAGTGGTGAACTCAAAATGTGGAATTTTTTCCCAGTTCTCAAGAACAGAATGATTTTTTTTAATCTTGCCTGAAATAATGAGAGCGCTGGGAAAACAGGAATGGCTGCTTTTTATTTTGATTTCGCAATGAATAGTGAGCTTTCTCCTGTAGTTCTGGTTCCAGGTCCCTGAGCTGGAGGCATTGGCTGAGGATATTCCGGTTCAAGAGCTTGAGGTGTTGGATACAGAGATTCCGGTTCCAAGGCTTAGTCATTGAAGCAAATGTTGCACCAGCAATTGAAAAGACTGAGTTTTTCCAGTCGAGATACAATGATGATGTGCCTGTTCCCTTGGCTCATGAAAAAATTAGGCAATGTTACTGAGGCGACGAAGGGAGTGGGAGGTGAGATTGATAGATTCAATGAAGAATTCTAAAAAAACAGAGAAAGTCAAGAAGTTAAGAGATTAGTAATGAGAGTAACAAAGTCAACCAATACACTGTCAAGATTTTATTGTCAATGTTCATGATACATAATGGTTTCCTTGATATAATGTTTGCGAATGATTTTGTGATCAACCTTTGTTATGCGTATAGAGACTTGCACAATTCAAAAACAATTATGGACAATGCAAAAATTCATATACTCTGAGATGTGTAAAGTCAAGGAAATTATATGGTACTAGCGATATACAAGAATTATATGCTTATACCCATTTCAGTTATACAAGCCTATAGATATTGCTTTATTGGTATACTCCAATAAGTGAAAAAAACACGATTTGTATTTTGTAATATATTGTGTATGAACTAGTGTAGGCATATCCCAAAGTATAAGCAATAAATATTCAAAATGTTTGAAATGTTCAAAACATTCCAGCCGTTGCAATTTAATTTGTATTCCGGACAATTCTCTTATCATGAAGGTCCTATATATTGAGGTTAAATCATCAAAAGTCAAAACTAACATATTGAGATAGTCTTTATATTGAATAGCAAACTAGTTAGATTGTGCCAAAGCTTTGAGGCGTCTCGGTTTCAAGTCCTCCTTATGTATTTGGGTAAATGAAGCTATTTTTTTAGCTTCATTTACGTCGAGGATATCAACGTAAATCTCAAGTTGTCAACGTCTATTGTGGTTGTACTTAAGCCTTCACAGACTAGAATTACTAACTCCCTATTTGAACTTCCAATTCCGCGTACTTCGTAAATACTCCGGCTGCAATTACTTTCTTCCAAATTTCAAATTCAACATTTGGCACGAAGGTTTTTTTATAAACTCTTCATTTACAGTTAAAATATTTTTAACTTTTCAACTCTGAAATTTCTTATCAACTTTCCAATTCCATCGTGTGTTGTTATCAAGATTCAAGAAATGTACTAAGAGCCAGATGTCAATTACATAGGTTTTCATGAAGAGTAAAAATTAAGTTAAACTACTGCTTAAGTCAATGTCAATGTGCAAATATCTCCAACATACTTGGACTTTTTGCTCATGCCCTTGG
Source organism: Fragilaria radians (assembly GCA_900642245.1). Lineage (NCBI taxonomy): Eukaryota > Bacillariophyta > Fragilariophyceae > Fragilariales > Fragilariaceae > Fragilaria > Fragilaria radians. The sequence continues at coordinate 39,338 of CAAAJI010000535.1, read as the reverse complement.
GCAATGGTCTTTCTGTACTCAATATCATGTCTGCGAATGCTGCAGTGTCAGATTTTAGTGCACCTTGAATATGAACTGCAGTGTAACAATTTACATGAAACCTAATGCAAAGCTGCTCCAAGTATATAAAATATCTTCAAATATGAATATTTTTACTTGATTGTGTCTGAGTCAGCTTAGTTAGAAACAAGTAACTTTGGAGAAAGACTTGAAAATATTGTAATGGGAGTCAATTTGATTTGCTTGAACAGTTCCCAGGTCTACAACTTTAAGCGGGTGGAGATTTCTTCCCCACATGTAGACACAAGAACAATGCATTTAGCTCCCCATTTGCTGCTGCCTCATATTTTCCAAATGGGTGCTTTGGGAATTGGAAGTTGTTTGCAACTCTGTAAAAATCAATACATTATGTGCAGATGAATGCCTTCACCACAACTTGATTCAGAAATTGGATTTGCAACATTTTCTGCAGCCGCAAAACTCTACATGTTTGTTCTGATTTTGGCTCACCTAAAATTGTACTTGCTCACTTTTAAGTATTTATAATCTACCTTACAGCAAATTTGTTCAGAGTGAAGATCCACAGTTGGATACAAGAGAAAATACAAACCTCTGTATTACAAATTACATGACTTACATGTCCCAGGTTCCAAAAACCGCAATTTTTATGTTGACAATCAGCTTTTCAGGCTCCAGATTGTGCTGGGATTTGAGGTTCACTCCTCCACTCTGCAACTATTCCTATTGTCCTTCAACATGGGAGGTATAGTTTTCTTCTACCTCTCAGCTGGGAGTGTCAACAAGGAAAGGGCTTTCAAAAATCTTAGTTTTGGCTCAGCGAGGGTGAGCTAATTTTTAAGGAATGACAATGACAATAAACATGCACATATACACACATACATACCAATCTATTTCCATGCAGGAGTCTGGGTCATGATAATCTGTTTAGTTTTATTTGCTCTAAAAGAAATTATCTTATAAAGTATTCTTAGGTGTAAATTGTGAAGTAAAAAATTAGTTTGCTAACGTCTGCCCATGTCAATTTTTGCTAAACTTTGTTTCAAAATAATGCAAAGTATTTAATGCTTTTAAGTTGTATGAAAGATATCAACAAATTGATTCAAACAGAAATAGAGGAATCATGACTGAACATCTATTGATGATTGGTTGCAGCGAAATATAGCAGGCAACCAAGTTGAGCGAAACTTTGGAAATGAGAAATACATATACTACTGTCAAAGGGTAGGAATAAGATATTGATGATTTTATACATATGCAAGAGTTTGAAGCAGAGGTGCTAAGGACTATTAATTGTTTTAGGGGAGCACATAATGCAATTATCATGGCCAAAAATACATCTTCAGGAGTCCAAACCAGACACATCAATGCAAGGTGTCATTTTATTCAAGAATTGTTTACAGATTGACCAACACTTGCAAGCTCATTCACCAGTGTTCTACCTCTTTCAGTGAATACAACTGTAATTATTGCTTTGTGCCAGGTCTTGCGGAAGAAGGATTGAGTCCTCTCTCTGCAGTATCTGGGCTAGAACAATCGGAACTTGCCACAGAAATTCAACTTAGTCATCAAATGGGTCTCTTCTTTCAAAAGGTAAATGGAAGATTATGAACCCAAAACACCTCACACCAGTGATTACCAATAAACCACTATTAACATACAATATAGAGGGGGATTTAAATATATAAACTTTAAAATTACAATGCTGTTACTTACTGGTGCTTTCACCTAAATGATTTGCAGTAAGGATTGAAGTACTATCTTGTCTCCGGTTTGTCTATCACTAGACAGTGTAAAATCGAAAATTTCTTTTAGAATATAATGCAATATACTATTTAAGAGACATATAGTTAAAGGATTTTAGAACTGACCTTCTTTTGCAGTCACAACAGTATCCTTTTTCCATTATTTTCGGTTATTTCACCATCCTGCAACCCATGACTGTGATAGACCCAATATTCTTCGCCCATCTAGTCATTGTAACTATTATATGTTCAACCAACCCGGCATTTTGGAATTTCAGGCAATAGTGACTGAGATATGACCGTAAAACAGTCATTTTCCGGTTATTTTCGGTTTTTCACTGCCCTGTCACCTATGACTGAGATAAACCCAATATTCTCCGACCTTCTAGTCATTGTGACTAATATATGTCCGACTAAGCTGTAATTTTGAATTTTCATTAATTATTGCCTGAGTTATGCCTGTTTTACACATTGGAGATACATTTTGTTTTGCTTATTGATCTATTGTCATTATGATGACCAAGGAGCCATGACGGCTGAAAATGGTCCTTACTAAACTTATAGTCCATATCAAGACAAATGAAATGATTAAAGAACATTCAGGTTATAGTCATAGGTGCGGTCACAGTTGTCATTTCCGCAGTATTTCGTCTGTAAGTCAACGGTAAATGGTCATAATAAGTTTTTGAAACTTTGTACATCTCCGTGACGTCCAGGCGCGTCGTTTGTGAATTTAAATTTGAAATATCGTTGAAAATTGCGTTTTTTACCGTCAGATTAGTCGGAATAGGTTTTTCTTCCATCAAATTGGGGGCCCCCTGACCACTTTGCTATGGATGCCAATGGCCTTTACTATCATTATATACCATGTGTGCAACGTTTCTACTTGATCCCATGTGATTCTGAATCAGACTTACCTTTTATATCACTCTGAAACCAATAGTTCTGGTGGAATTCAGGACAAGAATGGGAAGGACAATTATCCTCCTGGAATTGTAAATTAATCACAAAATGGGTTCTATCTGTGCAATCTCAATAAACCAGGTATCCATAGAGAAAATTGATACCAGGAGTAATATACTATCACTCAGCTTTCATTTGAGACCCATCATGACCCTGTAGAGTCATTTTTAGGTCTTGGGTGAAAAGTCATGTCTGGGCCACTCCCACAAGACCACTCCTCACGAAATATATATTGAAGAAGCTCAGTACAATGAGCACATTGTTCGAAGCGTCTTGTCAAGAGCTGCTCAAATTGGTATGGTGTTTGTAATTTGGGTCATTTCTGATCAAGTAATGACGGTTTTAGGTCACTTTGATGGTCTTTCTTCAACAACTCAATCAAAAATGGTCAAAATTAAATTTTTAAAAATTGGTTGTCTCATTGATAGTCAGACGCTTTGTTTGATGTCTTGCGTTTGGCAATTGTATGAAAATTGAATTAGTTATAGATGTTCTATTGTTTGAATATCTTTTCTGAATTCTATATTCCAGTTTCCAGCAAGATGTTGCAATACCTAATTGTTTTAGGATTGAAGATAATTTTAGATTCGGATTCCTAATTCCATAAGGTAAAGCTGTTCGAAATATATAAAATATCCTCATAAATAGATATTTTTACTTGATATATCGGGAGCTATTTTTACTTGACAAAATATGCATTGGGAGCTACGGAGCCCCATAGTAATATCTGAATATCTTCAATTTATGGCGCAACTTCTGCAGTCACCCATCCTCAAGAAATTTCGGTCCATTACAAGAAAACAAAAGGAAATGGAAAATTCACCTCTACCAGCTTCAGCTAGATCTGTGGATAAACCATTTGCAGCAACATCAGAACTTTTCACCTTCTCTCCGTTTGGGCTTGGCTGTCGACAATGTAAAACTAATGTTACTGTTCAGATGGATGAAAGAAGCATCCAACTGCACCTGAAAAAACATGGTATGGACAGCAGGGTTTCTACCGCCCGTTCTCTACTCAAGGGATACAAGATGCTACTTCAAAATGCAAAGGCGCTGCAAACCATTGATCCGTTTCGAAGAGACTTCAATGAATACATTGGCTATTCTTGCACTTGTGGCCAATCATTCTTAAAGAAGGGCAATGCATTTCGGCATTGCAAAAAACTTGGCTGTGACCAAGGAACGCTACAAAAAATTGAACTCATACAGCTTTGTTGTGGTCGGTATGTGTCACAGGCTCAAGTCACTTCATTTTTCAATGCAGCACCTTGCATCACAGAACAATTTGATTATTGCATGGTACAAGCTACGCTGCTTCCCTTCCTTCCTCAAAAGGAAAAACATGACCATACCTACAAACATATGTTCACGCCCCTTATAATTGGATGTGGCTGTGACAAACATTTTGTTGAAAAGATCAAGACCGACTTTGTTTCTATCCATTCACCACCAAGTCTGCCAGAGGAGTTATTGCTGACAAAAATCCACAAGCAAGCCGAAGTTTGGCTTCTTAACTTTGCGCAAAAGAATATTTTAATGGTGCCAGGAAATCTCCGTGCAGGACTGCAAACATTTGAAGGTGGTGAAGATGTTTCCCAACGGTGCACATACACAATGCAACACAATCCTAGGAGTTTGCTTCCAGAATTGAAAAAACTCTTATCATTTTCTTACCAATGTGGCCTTTTTGCAACAAGATGCTTTGATGACCAAGATGGATTTGCAATTCCATACTTTTTGAAAGATTTGTTGCTTGAAGTTCCTTCATCAGTTGCCTCTCACCCCTTTGTGGTGGAATTCTGTCTTATGTTTGCATTCCGAGTCCCAAAGGATGGTGCATCAATCTACATGATATTGTGCAATACAGTGTCTTCGCTGTTCTCTAAGATTGCATCCATTTTGAAGGCAGCTGTTTGCTCCGTGATTTTGCTCATTTTCTGAGCAGGCATTTACAACATATGGCAATTTACTTGTTAAATCTGTCTGAGAGACTCCTGTCCTCCATATTCTTTCACCAATGGTTCGACAAATAAGGGAAATGCATGGACGACTACCAAAAAGGCAGAAAACTATTCTTGACCCTGGCGGAAATATCATTGTTGACCAATATGCATTTCCATTTGATGTATGGTCCCAAATAGTCCCTTTGACTGTCGTTTTGCTGCGGAAGGCATTAACTCATCTGGCCAATGGTTCTTGGTGGGAGCCTGTTGTTGATCCATCAACTATCATAAAAGTTCAAGTTGATGAAACCACATCAAACATTTCCTTGCTTGGTGTCACGTCTGAATGGAATGTGGTGCCTTTCTTGCTGCTTGACCAGTTGGATTACTTTACTGCATTATTGCAGATGGCTTTTCATGGTTTTGGAGGAGGTTCCGCTAGGATGAGAGAGTTGTCAGACACAACAATGTTTCATTGCGTGTACAGCAACGACACTTTATACTACTCCATGTCTTCACTGAAGGGTTTCAAGAGCTCTTCTCATTGTCAGTTCAAGAAAGTTGAGCGCAAGCTTCCGCCGGTAATTACTCGTTATTTTTTGTTGTTTTGATCTCTCATCAACAAAAATACCCACCTTTTTGAAGAATCTGATTCACCTTTGATTTTTCCAAGGCGTAGAACACCTTCTCAGCTAGGTGTCCCAAACGCAATTCAGCATATTTTTAATCTGGATTCATCACCTGACATGCGGCAGGTAAGGCAGTTTTGGGCTTGTGTATCAAATTTTGTGACTGGTGATGATCAGGACGGTCACACCTTTTTGACTTCCAGTGCAAGTTCCATGGCTGCATCTAAAATGGGGCACTCAAAAATGACCCATTCTATGGCTTATTCCAGCAAACGAGTTGATGGTGAGGAATCTCACTTCAATGCATATCACTTTGCCATTGGTGACACTTCATACAACATGTCCAAGCTCCAGTCAAGCACACTTTCTTTGGGTGATATTCGGATGGCCATGTCTCTGCGGCATGCAAACGCCACAACATCTAATGGACACAACTATCTTTCCCCACAGCAGAAGGAACTGGTTGAGTTTGGACACGGTCAAATTGATACAACAGCCCAGAAACAACAGCATTGTTTTGGTCTCCTTGCCCCAGGTGAAGGAAAGTCAGAAGTTTATATTATTCCAACCATTGCCAGAAGGATTGGTAATCAAAGAAGCAAAATGATCATTCATGTGTCGCCCTATAATTTTTTGTCAGCCTATCAATTCAACAATGCAAACACTGCACTAGATAAATTTGGTTATTGGACACCCTATTCCACGTGAATCTTCACTGGTAGGGATATCAATGTTGGATTACTACCTGACAAGCTTTCTAATAAAGATGATCTTCCAAGTCTTCTTTTTCTCAACTTGGATGCTCTATTCAACTTGTTCACATTTCATTTCAAAACCTTCAAGTCGTGGATCGATGTAATGGACAAGATTGTGCTTGACGAGGCTCATACTTTTCTTGCAGAATTATCCTTTCGAGAGAAGTATCAAGTTTATTGGAGACTTCCTGTTCTTGGAATTCCAATTGTGGCCTTGAGTGGGTCGTTGCCCTTGTTTATTCTTCCAAGATTTGCCATGCGGCTCTGTTGGACTGTTGACAAACACATGGCAGACATAAAGATAATCCATGGTGGTGACATTTTTGGAAAATTTCCTGAAGGATTTCAAATCAAATATTCCGTAACACCAAGATACGTTCATCAGGTTGCAAGTTTTGCTATCTGTTGTGTTTGAGATGGAGGTGGAGCTGTTCATGTCTTTGTTGTGGACAAGCATGATGGAGAGCTCCTTCAGCAGCTTATTGCGTCTAAATCTGTCAATTGTATGTTTGTATCATCTGATATTCCAAGGGAAGATTTAAAGACTGTTGCTTTTAAATGGGGCATTGGAGAATTCGACATACTGATATCCACTTCCATTGCGTTAGTTGGTAATGAAAACCCATTGTGCCAATTTGTTGCCTGCGCTGGGTATCTGTTTGATGCAATGCAGGTTGTTCAAGGGTTTGGTTGTCTTCGACCGTACATGAGAACAAGTGCTGGTCAAATATTCTTCTCAGCACCGGAAGTCTTGCCAAAGCATAGAATAAGAGATGACGAACAGCAATTCACAAGACTTATGAATGAAAACCTATTATCTCAAGAGGATCATGCTCTTTTCAAAGCAACAATGACTTCAGGTAGGGTTCGCAATTGGACCATGGATGCAGCCTCAGGGAATAAAGGCTGTGCTCTGAAGATTTTATTGCTTTGGAAAAGAGAGGAACAATTGTGGTGCTTGCCTTTTTTGTCGTTCCATTCCTACCATAAATCTTCAGACAGAGGCTGCCAAACGCATGGAAACCGAGAGAAAGAATGAACAAGCAACTGAACGTGTCCTTCGAAGACTTGCTCTGTGCTGTCTTGCATGCAAAAAGGCTGATTGTCCTGGAATACCAATCTTGAAAGGAAAGGGAAGCAAAAACCTACCCGAGAACCAGACATGTTGTTTTTCTTGGGGAAATTGTTACAAATGTGGTGTTAGCCAGCATGATCGCAGTCTTTGCTTTGATAAGTCTTACCTCAACAACATTGCCTGTTGCGAGTGCTGGGTCTATAAACATGTTTCAGGTTCAAGGCATCATGAGACCTCAGATTGTGATGTCAAGGGACGGTTGCGGCAATTGTTGTCCCATCATTACACCCGTTCCCAAGTAAAGAGTTTCTTTAAGGATTACATTGAGGTCATTTATACTTCCTCTGCAACCTTTCGCCACTTCATGTCAAGCCTGGAGGCAGAGTACATTCCAAAGTAGATGGATATATTACGTATCGTGTTTGCATAAATGCTGCAAATCACTTGGAAAATTGGTTTCAAAGAGATTCTTTAATTGTATTGACAACATTGACAACACTGACAAATCATAACGATTGTCCACAAAAATTGACAACATGCAGCACTGGGAAATTTGGTTTCAAAGAGATTCTATAATTGTATTGACAACAATGACGACGCTGACAAATCATAACAATTGTTGACAATAAAAATACAAATATCACTTTTTATTCATTACTCTACTGCTTTAGTTGATTGTCATTGCATTTGATTTGATTATTCCTGAAAACAAAGGCATCTGTTTTAATGCATATATGTGCTTTAGTTGTGGAGTTAGTTCTCATAATCAGAAGACACAATGTTGTGATCTTAAATACATGGAACAAAAAGCTTGCAATGAAGTATTGGGTATACAAAGGTGTGCCAGGATCAACCTTTCATGACATGTCTGCATGTCCAGTAAAGGGTCGATTTCGCTGTTTGGTGTCTTACCACTTCTTGAAAAGTAAAGAGAAAAACACTTTCAAGACATGCATTGAAAGCATTTACATTTCAATAGTGGGCAATTTGTAATCCACC
>CAAAJI010000534.1:13283-31759 GCA_900642245.1 Fragilaria radians | reverse complement strand
ACTTGAAGGCTCATTGTTTAATTGATCATACAACGGCATTTCTTCACAGCGGTGTTTAACTTTGCGCGAATAGATTTTGATTAATGATAACATTGACCATGCTCCAGAAGACATGCTTTCACCTGCAGACAACAATAACCTTGATTCACACACACTACATGTGTATTTTATTGGAATTCGATTACATTGTGGGCATGAAAGGAGAGCCTTATATCATAAAAATTTGGCAACCTATGGAGCTGAATTACAACAAGGTGATGGATGGGCAACAAAAGCACTCAAGTGGACCGTTACAGAATAGTCATTCGGGAATGTAATGCATTCTCAGGATAGATGTCATGACTTCGGATGCAAACAAGGGATACACAAGTACTGTTGTTGATGTAACATAGGACATTGGATGTGCACCAAGTGCATTGGTGCACACATGGTACAGCAAAATGGCATGAATGGAAAGTAAGGACTAATATCAGTCACGGGGGAATGTTGTCTTCTTTCCCTTATTGTCTATCCAGCATGACCTTTGTTGAAAAAGAGTCAGATTAATTCCAAAACTAGCATATTTTGAAAAGCATTAGATAGGCTAGATTGCAAAAAAAAGTTTCTAATTGTCATCTTTCAAGAAAATATGATATTTTGAAGTAAGAACTGAATGCCGTCAAGAGTGTGATACAATATCCGATTGCATGTAGTGTTGTAAGCCTATGTCAATTACAATTACAAACTCTCTTGCGATTGTCCAAATCTGAGGTTCAAACAAATTATGACCTAGTAATAAAATTCTGTTTCCAACCGGAAAATACCTAATTACTCCAACACACTCCTGCTGTCCAACTACTATCTCATCACATGTTCATTATCTTTTTTCCTGAAATAATTGAATCTTTCTCCAGTAAGTGGTTTGTCATATAATCACTAATCATCATATTAGTTGGACAGAATTCTACCTTCACCTCTTTTTGAATGATTAAATCTTTCATGAAAAAATATTTTATATCAAAGTGTCGAGTTTTCTTTCCAGAGCTCAATTTTCCATTAACATCCAACTTCATTGCTGCCTGATTATCCCTATAAACAATGTTATCTGCCACTTCATATGCTTGTTCATTTAAAAAAAATTGTCCACAAAACCTTTGTTGCAATATCATCAAAAGAAATAAGTTCAGCTTCTGTTAATCTCCTTGTATTTGTTTTATGTTTAGTTGAAACAACTTGGGCCGTCCCTTCTCCTAAAGTCATTACTGCTCCTGTATGACTTTTCATATATTCATGGACTCCAAAGGATGCATCTAAATACCATTTGACAATACAATTATCATTCATCTTCAATCTCAATACATCATCTTTGTATTTTTTAAAATTGCAGCAACAATATCAACTGACTCCAATCTTCTTTGGTTGGATTTCTTACCCTTGTTTTTTATACATGGCATTATATCTGGCCTTCCTCTCTTTGCTAAGAGCAATACCTTGCAACAAAAGTATGAAACGTTTCTGTTTTCTTTTCATTTAATGATTCACTTTCAATTGAAATCTTGGTGAAATTTTGATTCCATGGATATTTTACCTTTTTGTCACCCAAACTGTACTGGAAATCTTTCAACATCATTTCAATGTATCTTTCATATGTACTCCAAGGACTTCATCCTCTGAATAATCAAATGTCATTGCTAAATAGTTATGCACTTTTCCTCGTATTGCCTTCACATTACCAATCTTTTGGTCCCCATAAATTGTGTTCAGCCAGTTATGAAAAATATCATTTACTTGCGCAGATTTGTGGCTTGATTTCAAATAATCAACATGCCGTACAACTAACTGTGTGCTGGGACCCATCAATTACACGATTAGCCACACATGGGTCATATGGGTTTACTTTAAATCCAATGGATTCCAAATCATCTTTCAGCTTTTTATAAAAAGGCAAGGCAGATTGCAACATCCCATAAATGGCTTTTAATACTTGTACATATAGTATCCTTGATCCTCTTTCCACCAACACGTGTTCTTTATAAATATTTGGATCTAAATCAACCAGCATATCAACCAGTGGACCTCTGATCTTCATGATTATACGTTCACCATCTTTTGTCAATCTTGCTGATGTTTGTACAAAGCATTGGGAATGTCGCTAGTCATAGCATCTCTCTTTTCTTTTGCGTCTATAATACTGGTAAGAAAAATTGACTCCGTAGCAACTGTTGGACTGGATGCTTTATCTTTATTCATGAATTTTCGCTGAACACTCCCAATTGCACAGGTTCTTGCTTTGATTGTTTTATCACTCTTTTCAACCAAAAAGATTAAACTTTCCATAGCTAGGTCTCTTTCTGTATCAAACAATCATGTTACATTGATTGGTATAAAGACAGCTCTTTCATGCAGCTGCTTCATTTCATTAAAAGCTGCATCTTTCCTTTCTTTCCGTAACGAAGAAGTCCCTGTTTTAGATTATAGGTTTGGACCATACCATACTCTTTATTGTCATTTACATAAATTGGATTGAATTTATAAATCACCGGGGCAATTATTTTACCAGAATCCTCTCCATATTCTACAAACTTGTTACTAACATCAGAAGAATCATGTTGTAACAAATTGGTTCTGACAACAGGTTTGATCACATGACCACTTCTGGTGACTGTAGCATTCCCATCTCTACCAATCTTAACATTCTCCACTGCTTGTTGTTTAGTAAGATATTGTGATAGTTTATATATTTTACTGTTACCTGTTGGAAGTGAACTGGTTGAGTACTGTCAAGGAATCGCGATGCTCTGGGTTCGAGTCCTACATTAAGGAGGATTTTTTTGGAACTATAACTAATATTCAGTTTTATTCGTTATAGATACTAGTTATTGCTATTTTGACACTTGCTTTTATCAAGGATATCTAAAACTTGCTAAACAAGATCATTGCTTGTTAAATCTTTGGTATGTTAGAGAAGTTAAGATATACGTTAGAGTACCTTTGGCACATCTTAACGGTTCAGAAAAGAGTTTGCAACGGTAATTATGGAGATCCTTTAAATCACTAAGATAGACAATAGTAAATTAAATAATACGCTCACAATTTATGCAATATAATAATTTATAGCTTAATTTTATTTTAGAACGAATTTATCTTTCCATTGTTGAACCCTGCCTTGATCTTCCTCTTCTGTTGTTTCTTCTTCTATATCTCCTATCACATCTTGATCCTCTGGGATTTCTCCATCTACATTTCTACTTCTTCATTTTCATTTTTATTCCAGATTGGATTTCCTTTATTATTTGATGTCTCAATTATCTCATATAACTAATTTTCATCTATCTCTTCTGATGAATACTCCTCATTATCATCATTATCATATGCATTTGTGTCTTGGTTTTCTTCTCCTTTGTCTCTTTTGTCAGGTGTATAATGCACTCCTGGAAGCCAATCATTCTTTTGAAGCAACACTCCTGTTTTTGATATAATTTTATTCCATATGGCATTTTCTCATTTTCTGCCAGTTTGTGTAAACATTCAATGATATGCTTTGTCATTGGTATCATGCTCACTTGCCTTCTTCTAATTATTTGACCGGTGGTAAGGCTCATTATATCTTAGGTAAATACCATCAACTGATCTTGTTTTTAGTGTATTTGTGGGATCATTATCTTCATGTGCTTGAACATAGATTCCAAAAGGAATTGTAAAGAGCTTTTCATAATCTTGAACTTCTCTATGCATGATCATTCTTGGACTGTAATATATAGAAGTTCCACCTTTGGGAGGGAAAAAATTCAGCTTCTTGGCACTTTCCATGACCATAGCTTGAATCATTACCTTTGGCATTTTAACAAAGGCAAGTGATGGAATGTTGCCCTTACTCTTTCTTTTATCAATCAATTGTTCCTTTCTGCTTCAGGAACATGCTCTTTGGCACTTGCAAAATTGAACACAATATTGAAGTTGGCTTCAAATTGATCCAAAATTCATTATCTGCATAAATTCTGGTAATGTTGAATCCTGCATTTTTATAAATTCTCAATGCATTTTTTAATACTCTCACATATTCATCTGTTCCTTGATTTTTAATTGCTACAGCTGTCTGATACAATATGCTACGGGAAATTTTTGTAAAGAATGCTATTCCATTTACAAACATAGTATCAATGCATAAAGTCACATTTTACTGCTTATCAATCAACTCTGATGGTATTTCAACATAGTCTGATATCACAGGATTAGGTTTTGACCTTGTAGTCTTACCCTTAATTTCCAATATCAGATCCAAATATCTTTCAGAGATATTCACATCTTCTATTGTTACAGGATTGATTAGGATGGCATTCATGCTGATAATGGCCTTGAAGTCTTGAATTGAAGGAGTTCCTAGGGTGTGATATAGTTCCCTCACCTTGTGTGCCCTTGCAATTTGCCTGTGTGTGAAGAACTTCTTGTTTTCCTCTACCATGCTCATCAAATTTGTTTCCTTAACATTATCATGCTGGGTATTGAAGGATTCCTTTGGTTTATAATAGTAAAGCCATTTGGAGCTTGTTTAAACTCAATCTTCTTTCCTTTTGCCATATGAACTATGAATGCATTTGTCTTTCAAAATCATAAGTTATCATGTAAAATCTCTCCATTTCATGAAAAGCAAAAATATTTGTGATTGCCCTTGGGTTATACCAAACCCGGTTTGGATAGCCTGGTACCTTTGCAGTTAACTTTGTCTTAAGACCTCCACCGTTTGTAGACAGTACTAACTCCTCACTACTTTCTTGTATGTCTTGAAGATAATTCTTGTTGCAAAATATACTTGCTGTAGATTCATTATCCAGCAATATCCAATCTCTCATTTCTTCAGCTTGGTAAAATTGCACATGGGTTCCAGCCCAATCCACATTATTGATTGCATTGATTGAAATGATTGAATTTGCAGTAGAACCTTGAGATATACCAGCATCATTCATTGGAGTAGCATTTACATGTGCTTGTTCCCTATTCATCTTATTCTTTCTGACCTTGTTAACATACCATTCTTCTCTCGGTTTATTTTTGTCAGTGCATCTTGGTGATTTGTGGCCTACCTTGCCACAGCAGTAGCACTTTCCTTCTAGTTGAGCAAATGATAGCTCAGGTCACTCAGAACTGTCATCTCCCTTTCTTTTAGTGTAGTTCTCCCTATTTTTCTCGCCTGTCTTCATCCCCATGTTATCGAACTTATGGCTATTCAACACATTTAAGGCATCTGCAATTGATTTGGGTATGGGTCATGTTTCAATGACTGCTGTTGCTTCAAATTGTTCATCATGAACCATACGTAGCTTTATCACAGTTGTCCAAGTATAAGCCAAAAACTGCTCAAAACCATTTTCTGGTACTTCCTGATTTCTTCTTTATTATTCTTATTGATTCCTTCCATTGATTCTACATATTGGGTTAGGATGTTACCAATAAGTCCCTTGCCTTTTTGAATCTTCTTGCGTAATCAGTCAGGGATTCTTGGTCCCTTTACCTCAGATTTATCAAGGTCTTCAAGGCAACAAGATTAAAAATAGCTACGTTCCTGATAGTTTAATGAGTGCTGTTTAACTGCCCGTAACAACTCTATAGGAATATTTTTAATTGAGTTTTCAAAGTCACTTCTTGTTTCAATTTTATCCTGCATTCCTTTGGCGCATCTCTCCCAAAGAATTACATAAGCCTTTATCCTGTTGTTCTCATAGCATTGCTTTCTCTTCATGTATCCCGAAAATTCTTCCTTGAATTCAAGTTCATATTGACAATCTTCTAGAATCTTCAATGATAGATCTTCACTTGTTGTTGTTTGTTGGACTGGCTTGAATTCCCTGATTTCAAATTCTTTCAGTTCATCCAATGCACTTGTGATGTCATTTCAATACTCAAACTCTTTCTTTACTGGTTGATAATGAACAATGTTGTTGATTCATATTCAGAGGCATATTTTGCAGTGCCCAGGAAATATGAATAATCTTCCAGCTCCTTCTTATTCATAGACCAGCTCTTATCATAAGAACTGTTAGTCTTTGCTGCAGCTTCCTTGGTTCTTGCATTGGGATTCAGATTCCTGCTTTTTGAAGCATTTTTCGAAATGTTGGATGACCTCATGCTTCAACAATGATCTTCTCCTCAGTTAACGTTTGCGTTAACCAGCGATAATTTGTTTAAACTGTTGTAATCCTATGTCAATTACAATTACAAACTCTCTTACGATTGTCCAAATCTGAGGTTTAAACAAATTATGACCAAGTAAATTCTGATGCCAATCGAATTCGATATCATTCTTGTCCGTTATGGGATTAAGACGTTTTTCACGTTTCGTCAGTCATAATATTTTTTCACGAATGAAAATTTACTGCCATCTTTAGATGAACATAAACTTAAAGGAAATCAGTATGTCTTGTGTTGATAATGAACGTAGTTTTTCAGGTAATGATAATGAAACAGACGGAGGTTTGACATCTTTGAATACATTATCTTGTCATGTGTCGAGTACATCTCCAACGTTTATTCAAAGTCGACACTCTATTTCGGAGTCATTGTCCTCCAAAGTTTTGCCAATCAAGCAAGGCATTTTGCATAAAGTAGATCAGAAGGCATGTATCAATGTTGAGCTGTCGCAATATCTGGGACAACATAATCTCAAATCATTAACTCAAGACTTCCATGAACATAGTTTCCCCCTTATATTGTCGATGACAATATCCAATCTAAGTCATCAGCAGCAACACTTGCGCCTCTCTCTGCCACAAACTTCTGGATCGAACACGGAATTAGTCGGTAGTAGTCCATTAAAGTCTATGATCGACACGAATCTGGAATCATTAAGTATCGGTAGTGAAAAACTTGCGTCGAAACATGTATCTAAGGAGGAAAAAAACGAATTCCTCATTTTTAATCGTGTGTTAATGAGATATTTGGAAAGAAAAGACCCCTTAATGCATGGTCGTGCCAAGGCAGTCATTCAAGAATGCGCGGAAAAGGGTAAGAAAAAAGAGGATGGTTACGAATCAGTCACGACGGCTTTGAAGAAAAGATTACGAGAAACTGTTGGGGAGCGATATTGGGCTCGAGCTGAAGTCTATCTCAAGCATTTTGATCGTAAGTTTCGGGATGAAAACCCTGTTATCTGAATAAAGTCATCATATATATCTTGAAAGGCATCTATCAAATAAATGATTAAATGAAAATTAGTTTCTAGGAATCTCCAGCCAAACCGTTTATCACTCAAGGCAACAAGGCCAAATGCATTTTCACCTTTCTTCGTTTTATTTTCAAGTAGATGATAGGTTTACGGATTTAATCACTTCTATTATTTTCATGTAGGCAGCAAATGCTGCATCAGCTGTCCGCATCTAGAGTTAGCTCAAAGTCTTTCCATTGCGTGACCACAAAGCTTTTATCATAGACGGCTATATTTCCAAAATCTAAAGATTGCATTTCTAAAACTGTATCCAAGCCCAAAACCTGCTACGGAACTCACATAAGGTCTTTGAAGACTCAAGCAAACATCCACTGATGTACGTTTTGCTAAACTGTAGCCTCGATCAAATGAAATATGATTAATTCATGATGTATAACCTGTACATTTAGCCGTTCTTAAGAGTTCTTGTAGTACGTCCTTGGGGGGCTGCTTGGGAAATTTAAGCACATGACTAGGATAATCAATTGCATGATTAACTTTGAAACGTATTTAATTATTAGACTTCACCTTAAATTGCAAAAATAAGACACTGATTGTCTCTATGTTCCACAAAAGTATTACTCCCGAAAGTAACATGTAACTTTGCTATTTGAAGCAGATTTTGATATAGAGGGTGCTTTCAATAAATTTTAATGGAAAGAAATGTTTCAAACAAACAAAATCGTGTTTTCACAAATGTGGATTCCAATAATCATATTTCCAAAGAATGGGTTACAAATTCAATGAATTCATCAGAATCACAGATACGGCCAAAACTAGCGTACTCTCTCAGGTTCTTTATAGATGAAAGATTAAAGTATTTCTTGAAGCACAAGCTGTCGATCAGAAAAAGATTGCAGATTTAAAAAATCAAAAAACACATGGTTTGATGTAATTACATTATTTCTTGAAATATGTAGTGTGATTGTTGTCTTTTATAATGTCACTTCATGTGGGAGTGTAGAAGCTGTAAGGAAGTATGGTTTTTCATGAAATTACACAGCATGCTATACCTCCAAGTAACTGTGCCATCAATAACGGCAACTACTTAACAGAGGTCTACAGCGTCATGGCAATTAAGCACTTGTTATAACTCGCAAAAGCCTGAACCAAGGATGGTCTGGACAAAGAATAATAACGTATAGCAGATATAAAAAATCATTCCAACTAATAATTATTTCATCTCAAAAACTGACAAAATTAGGTAATTGGCATGAGAAAAATATTATTCCTTTGACATTTGCATGCCACGGCTTAAAATTTCCAACGTGTCTTTGGAAATATCCGGTAAGTTCAAAAGTCGTTGACATTGTTCCTTCATTATTGCACCACGACTTTCATCGTAACGTCGGAACTGAATAAGACTGCTAGCCATACGTGCTGCAATTTGAGGATTGATTCGATCCAACTTTTCCAATTGATCGGCCAAAAATTGATATCCTCGACCAGTCTCATCATGAAAGTAGGCTGAATTCATGGCAAAGGCCGAAAGGAGTGAACGACATCGATTGGGATTTTCCAATCCAAAGTCGGGATGCTCCGTAAGTGCCATGACCCGATCCAAGACGTCATCAGTGTTAGCCAAGGCTTGGACTGAGAACCACTTGTTGAGGACCAAGGCATTGCCTTCTGCGTCGTCATAGAATTTGGAAAGAGCATATTCACGCGCTGCCGCACCTTCTCCATCCATGGAGGCAAGACATGACAATGCAGCCATCTTATCGGTCATACAGTTGGCTTCGTCAAAATGAGTCTTGGCGACGTCTGCTGCCCATGCTTGTTCCTCTGGAGTCTCGTATATAGAGGAAAGATATTCCAAACAGACATTACGAAGACGTCGTCGTCCAACAGCTTCAGCATTGACTTGGAATGGTTCATCCTTCATAACTTCTGTGAGCTCGGAATAGCGATCCAACAATTCCTTCTTGAATTTCCTGGCAATCATTTGTTTCACTTGTCCTCGCGCGTTTCGGATACCAACTGGATCTATAGTCTCCATCTGCTCTCCCAGTGTAGATTCACCTGGCAAAGTTAGAGCGTATGCCTGAATGGAATAGTCGGATTGGATTGTCGATGTCAGAGTTCGACCAAATGCATCCATGACAAAGTCTAACGTCTTTGCAGATGGTTCTCCCTTCATGAGTTGAAAAATAAGTGAGGTATATAACTTTTGTCCTGATTCCCACTTGTTAAATCCATCTGTGTCCCTGGCAGCCAAGAATGCCAACATTTCTTCGTCTTCTTCCCCCGATTCGGGAACCAACTTGACGGGAGCTGAGAATCCACGTAATATCGAGGGAACGACGTCACCGCTCAAGTTGGGGAATGGAAATGTTTGAGTCATCTCTTTCAATTCCAAAACGACGGTTGGTACAACTTCCTCTCCAGTTGCCTTGTCCAAAAGTCCTACATAGATGGGAATGTGTAGAGGCAGGTCACTCTTACTGGATTGGGTCAATGTCAAGAAGAAGGTTCCTGTTTCCTCATCGAATTTGGACGAGTATGAGACAGTGGGAGTTCCTGGAGTAGAGTACCACAATGCAAATTGTTCAAGATCAACTTGATTGGCATCGGCCATGGCTGCTCGAAAGTCATCACACGTTACGGCACTTCCATCATGACGTTGAAAGTAAAGATCCATTCCCTTACGGAAGCCTTCTTTTGTCAGTAGAGTGTTGTACATGCGAATCACCTCAGCACCCTTGCTGTAGACCGTTGCCGTGTAGAAATTATCCATGGATATGTACGATTCTGGACGGATAGGATGCGCCATGGGAGAATTGTCTTCCGTAAATTGACGACCTCGCAATGCCCGAACATCCTCGATACGCTTGACTGCCTTGGATCCCATATCTCCAGAAAACTCTTGATCGCTACGATAATGTTTGCAAACGAAGAATAGCATGAGAAAATGTTGAAATTGCAGGTTAAAAAATTTATCAAAACAGCACTTACCGAAATACTGTTAGACCCTAGTGAATTCAAGTTGAAACGAAGCGAAAATGAGATTGGAAAGTGAGGTAAATATTGTATATGTCACATAGAAAAGTTGAAAATTCACAAAATAATTACCTCTTTCAATGTCAATTGAAACCAATCTCGACAGGTGACACGATTCCCAGTCCAATTATGAAAGTATTCATGACCAATCACACCCTCGACACGTTCGTAATCCGTATCCGTCGCTGTTTTGGGATCTGCCAAAACATAGGCAGTATTAAAGACATTTAATCCCTTGTTTTCCATGGCGCCCTAAAGGTGCAAACATAGATAGTGAGTGATAAGGGTCGAGAGAAAGAATTGTATTGAATAAGTGTGTACCAACAAACGTTTGACAAAGGAAACACACACAGATAACTTCCTCTCCTTCAATAAAGATTTCTCTTACCATATTAAAATCATTCACTGCCACAATGTTGTACACATCCAAATCATATTCTAATCCATACGTTGTTTCATCCCATATCATACTACGTTTGAGAGATTCCATGGCATAATCCAATTGATGAACATTGTCACGTTCGGAGAATACTTCCAATTGTACCATTCGTCCTGATTGGGTAGTAAAGGTATCTTGAATGGATGCCAAATTCCCAGCAACGGCACAAAACAAGTAACTAGGTTTGGGAAATGGATCGGACCAGACGGCATAATGACGTTCGTTATTTTCTACCACAGGACCTTGTTCGACTAAATTACCATTGGATAATAGAATGGGATACTCTTGTCGATTGGCCTCCAATCGTACACTGGAAAAAATTGCCATATTATCTGGACGATCAGGATAATAGGTAATTCGACGAAATCCCATGGCCTCTAATATTTGGTTTAGGAAATTGGGAAAGAAGCAATGTATGTGTGAGCCAGGGATATAGTTCACACAGTTGACCATACAATACATTTGAAAAACAGATTCACAGAGAGCACTACAAACTCTTCTTTCACGTACCACATTGAGTACAATACATGGAACCTGATTTGTACAATCCAGAAAGTTGTGTATTTTTTTCTGGTACAACTTCCACAACAGTTGTAAGAACTGTAGGGGATGCAATGGACATGACGGATGGAAAAAGAATTAACTTGCCAGGTTCCAAACTATAATCCTGTATATTGGAAATAAGAGAATCTTTGAGTCCTGTTCGGTTGTCAAACCATGGATATATATTACTTTACGTCTTGCACAAACTTACCACATCCTTTTGAAGTTCACGTCCATTCATAGAAATCGTTTGTAATTGAATACTAGTTTCATCACCATCTAAAATCATGGGTGGTGGTGGTAGTTCGGTAGTAGCATCCGAGGATGTACTACGATTGGGTACAATGGTCAATTCGGATCGGACAATTGTTCGACCATTTTGTATATCCAAGGAAAGTTGAACATTTGTGACTATATAATCAAGAGGTTTGTAGTCCGTCCGATATACAATGGGAGGAGTCGTCGTCGTGGTTGATGATGACAACATGTCACTTGTGGTTGTTGTTGATGTCGTCGTAGAGAATAAGGATGTACTACTACTTGTTTGGAATGTATCACCACCTCGTGATAAAACAAATAATGGATGAGTATATTTCGATCGAATGAAGGAAACTCTACTCAACAGTTGTCTTTGTTGTTGTCGTCCTCGTTTGGATTGTCCAATACTACCAAATGCAGTATTTGCCAAGGATAAAACACGTTGAGATCTTGAAAAGGAGGATATTAAAAATAAGGAATGATAGGAGGATGAATACAAACAAGCTAATAAACTTCCTGCTGCCGTTGTAACTTTCATAGGATGAGAAGAAAGAAGATACAAGCACACAAGATTTATTCGGATTGGATTTCAATGCACTTGATATCCAAACTAACTATGGAACGTCAGGATATTGGAATACGTCAGTGTGTCAGAACTCTAATCCAATACGAGTGAATCAGAGAAAAAAATAATATTTAAGCACCCCCTTTGCTACAACAACTTGCGCGCGGTTTACATATAAAAGTTGAATCATTGTATCGGGCAATGGATTCCCTAAATGTTTCCTAATACTAGGTCCAATGTGAACCATGTTATAGGCTAAGAAAACAAGAAAAAAAGGAGAGTAGACTTACAGAAATAGTAAAATAGGTTATACACACAACTACAAGGATTTGAAATAAATTCCCAACATTGCAATAGAAAGTATACCTATTGAAAATTACATAAGGGAGAGACCCAAAAATGTCTTGGTAACTTTCTTAGTCTTGACCATAATTCTTCTTTCCGTCCTGTGAAAAGCAACATGACATTGTTTCATGAATTTGAATGTTACCTATTGCATTAAGACAATATCATTCCATCTTTGCCTTCTACCTTATAGATTTCTTGCAGCATCCTACTGTATTTGTTGAATAGTGAGAATTAATGCTCTTTGCTAGTAATGGGCAATACATGCGGACTGTAAAAGAATAAAAAAAGGAAACATAAAAGTGAGGTTTGAACCCGCTAACCTCACAATTGTTTAGCGTAAGAATTACTTGAGGAAAATGAAGTATATATATATATATATGTTAAACAGTTGGAGCAGAAAATAAGGTCCAACATCAATTATTCAACGCACTAACTAAACCCATAGGTTAGTTACTTAAACTAGCAGTGAGATGAAAACGGCCTACCAAAAATAGAGCTTATTTACAAGTGCCAAAGTGCACTCAAGATTCACGAGAAATTTCAGTGATCAAGATTGAATCCTAGAAGGGATTGAATCAATTAACTTGTACAACTATAAAGTAGTGTTATGAATTGAATTACACTTCTATCTCCTATACCACATTCGGATACTTTTCTACAGGCGGTGGCATAGTGCAAATGAATGCATTATTGACTCACAATGTACCACTACTTCTTGGTCTCTATAGTTCCTTGAACCAATATACGCTCTACGGTGAGATTTGGAATCAACACAAGGATACATTGCAATCTATTTTAAATTACTTTTTTTCTTTAGTCTTGTGTGGTCTTAGTACTTCCCTCATGGAGAACTTCTTGACCCTTCTCAAGAGATGTTTGTTAACACTGTTGAAGAATTTGATCTTGTTCTATAGCTCCTTCCCAACTGTATAGACAAGTCTCTGCAACTTGTTCATAAGGACAAGTTGGTGGTACATTGTTGTTATAGGTGTCCTAGATTGGATCCGGTGCTGAATTGTACAATGATGCTTTTCCTTTATAAACAATACTCAATCTTCACAAAGTTTTTATATTGAATAGTTTAGTAACGACTATCCATAGCTAGATGAGTAAATACAAGAACTTTCTATTTCTACTACAATAAACTTTATTCTAACGGCACATGATATCCCTACTGGTGCATTCCCACATCTCTTAGTTTAAAATTTGATAATTAAAGTGCTATTTATACCTATTGTGTTAGGAATTATCCTCTTGATCCTTCAGTCAAGGTAGCTCAGCTACGTGCAAAGTTAGAGTTCAGATGTATTTCATCTTGACAATGACATCTTTATTTGGAAGCAAAAAATGATTTTGTGAATTCCGGGTTCGTACGCAATATTGATGCTCATGAATAAAAATGGTAAGTAGAATTTTAACTGCTTCCACTAGCGCTACCAGGACTTCTGATAATGTATCTGATTATCACCTCTTCATGCTCAATTTTGATTGCTTAGCATAGTAGATATTAGGCATATACAAATGTCTTTTCTGGATGAACTAATTTATGATTTGAAACTAGTAATAGTTCATCAAGCATTGTCTTGCATCATTCAAAACTTCTTTCACAAAAATTAATTCTGTCAAAATGAGAAAGCTGCTCCTTGAAAAAGACTTAGTTTTACCTCTCTACTTTTGCCTAATTGCACGTAGTTGCGATAAAATTATATGAAAATATAGATATTCAAAAAAATGAAATGTCTTGGACCAATTATTGCATGAAATTATACTGGATTTTCAGATTTTCACAAAGATCACTCGGGATTGTACTACCGTTTCGTAGATATTAGTCTTTAAATGCTCAGTAGTCGTAGAATGTATTTACTATGAGAGTCACCAAAGCAAAAAAAACCGTCGGGGAAATAAATCAGGCCATAGAACACAGAGAACGATGGAGTCATAATAGAGAACACATTCCTCGAATCAAGTCGCTATCCGTTTTTACGTTCACAAAACTTGAAAACAAAAGCAAAATGTTCACTGAACCACCGAAGTCATCAATGAGATTTGAGGTAGAGATCGATTTCGATGCAACTCTAAATTTAACTTCGGCATTTGAACTATTTCTTGAATTCTCGGAATCAATTGGCAATGTTAAGAGAGAATGCCAACCTCAGCCATCGAAGCAGCAAGTGATTGAATGCATTTCAGTGCAGAAGGGAAGAGAGGAAAACTTGACACAATCCAATACATGGCCTAACTCCAGAAAAGATGAAAAAGATTGTAATATATCGGTGAATCCCAAACATGAGATCAAAATTCTGAAATGTAACTGGGAGATGATGAACGAATTTTCTTTTTCGAACTATATCGATATGGTCGATGTAAGGGAAAATCTTCGACATGATGTATCTTTCTACGAGTCCACAGACGATGAGGGTAGTATAGGAAGTGACTTCAGCTTCCAGTCGATTGATTCAATTGAATACACCAAAGCAAAACTACCTCACCTTTGCCGCTACGATGCTTGTCATCGGTGAAGGATTTTTCCAGTAGTGCACACTTTTCATGTACAAACGTTGTCCATGACATTCAAGCATATATAGAATTTCGTGTACTTCATGTCAATAAGATGATAGATCCATGAAATAGAGTCGAGAGTTTAATCCTTTACAGAGCAACTATGGTCTGCTGAAACAAGATTTTTATTTAAAAAATAAAGTCAAAATTACGATTCGTATCACTCACTTTACCAATTCAAAAACAAAATACTTTGCTCTCCTCATGTTGTAAGCATTGTTTTGAATTGTTATGTTGACTAATTGTATAAGGGGGAACTCGGATAAGATGCGGGAATCAATTCGTGAACAGGCCAATACATATCAGTAGGATGAAAATTGCGTTCTACTCATCGCTGATATAAAGTGTTGATAGTGAAATTAAATCATGTTCTGTGTGTGTTCCATGAACTAGCAGAATAATGCTTCACAAGATAGCAGTTTTTTTTCTCAAATTAGAGTTAAATGGCATGTTTCAAGCCCTATCGACAATAAAGTCTTTTTTCTTATCGATTTATATTTACGGATGTCCTTTATATTTATTTTGTTACATTGACTAATCATTGCTCTAGCAGTGGCTGTTGAAAGCTGACTACAGTGTCAACCCTCAAGACAGTTGAAGTTAGGCATTCCATGTTTTTCAGACTGATGAGCCTTTCAATTTTTATTTGATTGTCACACCGACTTTTTGATCAATACAATATTCGTGACAAGACTTCCAAGAAACGGAACTACAGCGGCACCTTTATGGCCAAAATCATCCAAGCACATTTTGCAGCCATTTTGTTTACCAATTAACATCATCATCCTTAGAGATTGCAAGGAAACAATACTTGATCAGGTCATTCTTGCATTATTTAGCGGAATGGTGATCAGTGAAGATCCTACTACCTTCGAGCAAGCATGGAATCATTAAGATCCTAAGATAGAGAAAAGTAGGAGGAAGAAAGGAGTATGGGAAAGTATCAAGAAAAAGAATATTCCTATGAATAGAAGGAATATCAAATGTAATGGGATCTTGAAGATCAAACAAAATGGAGTTTTTGAGCAAGGCTAGCTGCTTGCGGATATGGCCAGATTCAAGGACTTGTCACCTAGATACCAGGTATCACTACATCCGAAAGAATGTGGAGGATGAGATCATACAAATTGAATTTGTGAAATCTATTGAAAATGATTCCGACAATTTTACAAAAATGTTAACCAGGAGGTCTACGAGAAACTCGTGAAGATTTTTTTTGGAGGATGGTGGTGAAGGGTACGGTGACTGAACGTTTCGGCTTAGTAAGGGTATTGGAAATATCCCTTACGTTCAGTTAAGTTTAGTATTATATGTGATTACCAACCAATAAGAAATTTACATGTTTAGGGTTTATCCATTTGGGATTAAAATATTATCATGATCTCTATGTTCTATCATGAACTTCATTTCAGCTGCTTATCAAGGGAGAACTGATGAGCTTCATACTGTAGCAATGAATTGAGTTACACGTTGTCGTTTTGATGCTTTAGCAGAGGGATTTCATCTTCATTGTCTATTAAGCTGTGGCGGGCAATTATGAGATTCCTTGTTGCAACTTAAACTAATTATGACTTTGCATGTCTACTTTGGTTGAAACAACAGCACCTTTTTCATCTCAATTCAAACGCACTTGCATGCCCTTGATTTTCTCCTTGTATTTACCTGAATCTCCTTGTATGTTTCTTGCACCATCTCAATGTATTTATTGAATAGTCATCCAATCCTTTTGCCATAAATGATTACTTTACTGATTGTGACCACTACTTCTTGGTCTCTGTAGTTTCTGGTACCATTTTGTGCATGCTGGTATCCGAGATGCTTTATCTTGACAATGACAATTGTATCTGGAAGCCAAAATACTTTTGTAAATTTCAGGTTCCGAAGCACTTAACATTTGCGCAATATGTTTCTCCAATCCTACCATGGATTTCTTTCATTGCAGTGTATAAATACGCATGAATTACAATGGCAGGACTTCTGATTTTTTATTTGATTATTGACTCTTCATGCTCAATTTTGATTGCTTAGCATAACAAATATTAGGCATGCAAGATGATGACTTTCTGAATTTGGATGGATTAACATATGAGTTGAAACTATAAATAGATTGCAAAAAATCACCTTGCATTTTCCCAAACTTCGTTTGCAAATTATTTTTTTAACAAAGTGAGAGTTCCTCCTCGCTATAAGGATCTTAGTTTAATCTCTTTTATTTATCTTGTTTAATAGGGTAGATGAAAGCAATAAGGAAAAGATAATATGGAAATATATATATATATTCCAAAAAGTCAAAATGTCTTGGACAAATTATGTTGCCGATTCACATGGAATTAGATTTGAAAACGCTGTAAGCATCGGTAAGTGATACCTCCGATTCACATAGAATTGTATTTGTAAGCGTTCAAGGAATACGCATCTTTCTTCATTAATCATTGATCGAAACCAGTATGCTAGATTTAAATTTGTGATCATGTATCAACATTCCATCCACAAGAAATTGCACAATTAGCTGACTAAACGAGGGTACTTAGCAACTTAGTAACAAGCATTTTAATCGAGTTAATGGCAACGTATTCTTCTGCGTAGGGCTATCGTTGCCTGGATATAAACCGAAAATTACTCCGTAAAGTCAGATTTATCGTAGAAGAGATACTATGAGAGTCATCAATACAAAATTTCCTTCTGGAAAAGAAATCAGTCTCTTTACATCCGTAGAACACAGAGAACCACGGCGTCATAATAGAGAACATATTCCTTGTATCAAATAGATTTCCTTTATGGATTCACAAAACTTGAAAACAAAAACAAAAATGTTCACTGAACCACCAAAGTCATCAAGCAGCTTCGCAGCAGAGAACTATTTCGATGCAGCTCTAAATTTATCTTCGGCATTTGAACTATTTGTTGAACTCTCGGAATCAATTCCTAATGTCAAGCGAGATCGCGAACATCAGCCATCGTCGAAGCAGCATATGATTGTCTGCAAATCAATACTAAAAAGAAGAGAGGAAACCTTGGCACAGTCCAATGCAAGACACAATGCTAGCAAAGGTGAAAAGAGTTGCGATCGGGTATCAGTAAATCCCCAAGATAAGATTCAAATTCTAAAACGTAAATCGAAGATGATGAACGAATTTTCTTTTTCGAACTATATCGATATGGTCAATGTAAGGGAACATCTTCGAAATAATGAGTCTCTCACCGAGTGCGCAGACGATGAACTTAGTATAGGGAGTGACTTCAGCTTCCAGACGATTGATTCAATTGAGTACACAAGAGCAAAACTACCTCACCTTTGTCACCACGATGCTGGTCATTGATAAAGCATTTTTGCATAGATCACACTCATCATGCATAAACTTGTCACTGGCATTCAAGTGCATACAGAACTTTGCGTCCTTCATTTATGTCGATAAAAAATGGAACCAAGAAATTGAGTTGAGAATTAAATCCTTAATAGAGCAACTACGTTCACCTTTTCAATTACTTTTTATAATAAATATGATATCTAAAGGGGAAAATTATTTACACTCCCCAAATCGGTTATTTACACTCCACTAAGACCTAACCCTAACCTTTAAACTTAT
>CAAAJI010000533.1:19582-41297 GCA_900642245.1 Fragilaria radians | reverse complement strand
GGGCAATGCCACCAACACTTTCAATGATTGATTCAAGGGATTGAAAGAAATAGTTTGGTGGGTAAAGCTGCATGACAATAGTTCTGGGTAGGATGAAGATACAATTCATCAAGGCAGCACCATGACTTGCGATGATGATATCCTTGGTAGCAAACCACACAGCTTGTGCATGAAGAGATGGTGGTATGATGTCGAGAATGGTGATGTTGGCATCCGGAATCCCTTTTTCCAGAAGGGTAACCAATTCTGGGAGATTTGTGATGGACCGAGACTTCTCACGTTGAAGAATCCCAATTTGCAACACACCACGTTTGACTGTGAGAATATCGTGATCCGAGATGAAACACCGACGTAACGCCCAAGCATCCTCTGGAAGTTCGAAATAATTGATACGGCCATATCGCGGGTTTTTCCAATACAGAGAGGGCGTGTAATAGATGTGTGATGGTCCCAAAGGATGCGTCCGATTAAGTGGATGCCGCTTTCGTCTCACCCCATACTTGGTGTACCTCCGAACTCTACACTTCCAGACGAATCGTACGAGTTGATCCTGCCAAGTATTGATCGGTATGCGAAGACCATCCATAAGAATGATTCCACAATTCGGTACTGCATCCCATCTTCTCCACCAGCTCCAACAAGGCAGTAGGGCTTCAGCAGCATGAGGGAAATGAGTAAAGTATTTTCGAGATGTTCTAGAATTGGAATGTTCTCCAATAATACACCAATGAATGTTTGTGTCGTTATGGTTTATTGCGGTAACTTCGGAATGTACTAAAGAGGGAGAGTCTTGCCGTAGATTCGTTGTTTTTTGCAATGACGATTGAGGCTTTAATGGGATGGGCCATTCTTTGATGGTTGCAAAGTATTCATTATTTTGGAATCTGGCTTCATGATTGTGAATTGTTGAATCAATCTGTTGACTGCTTTCCTTCTCAGATCTTTCGAGATTTTTCTTTCCTAATGTTTTCGTGACGTTTTGTATATCCTCATTACGTAAGGAATTATTGGATCTTGAAATGATATCATTGCCCGATAAAAGTGACAATTTTGAACCAAAGGTTGTATAGTAAGAAGTGAGAGTTGAAGCTTTAGATACATAAACCAGCGAACTTGCTGCTACAAGAAGGAAGATAAAATGTAAAAAGTAGGCTTTTGCTCCATTACGATTCCCTTTTTTGCCAGGACTCTCCATTGAAGGATTTATTTCAGGGAAACCATTTGCGACAAACATAACATTAATAATGCAAGATTCATTAGGGTTATTGTTTATCGTTGTGGAGGTTTATACCGTACAATGTTTCAGTTTACCAATTAGGGGCACATAGTACCATGATTTGGCATCGTTTTACGAGGGTATTCATTTGTGACACTTAGCTATTCTTTCCTAAGGAAAGGTAAATGGATTGGAAGTAATTGGTCTTGTCAAACTAATTTTTACCTTATCCATCTTTCCTGGGATTCAAATATGGAATCTTTCTTCCTCTATTTTAGTGAACAAGATCTTGTACTTATCTTTTATAACCAGGACAGTTGTCATTGAAATGTGGACATCTTCCTAACGCATTGCCTCAAAAGAATGATAACATTTTGTTGTGGTTTTTCTCGACATTTTCACCGTATGCATGAGATTTTTTCTGCTCTGACGTATCATCTTGTGATCTCAAGCGATCAAGTCGGAGATGTCATTTCAGCATTTTTCCTCTGGCGTTTTTGAAAGTAATGGAGCTTCTGCGGTGCCTCTGTACACTAATTGAAAATTACAGTGGAAGGTTTGACATTACTTTAATGATGTTTCACCTCACCTTTCAAGTCATCAGAAGGAAAAGGTAAAGGAAAATTGGTTGCATGATACCAGGCAAATTGCGTCACGCTTGTGGCTGCGACTTGATGCAACTCTTCCCTTAAAGTGATCCCGTAGTCTTATAAAAATATTATTTGAATGATAAATGGATGTCGACAATAAAGCTGATAGGGATGTACAGACATCAGAGTGCAGACCTTGTGGCTTTTCTAGTAGAGAATTAAAATAGGTAGTCTATCTCTAAACAACCTTGATGCATGAATTAAAAATGATAGTGCTCAATGACCAGTCAATGCATAAGTTAATTGGCTAAGTAATGTCTGAAACGTTGTTTACTGAGATTGCACATGGATACAGAGAAAGCGAATATGCACTTGGAATATTTTTTGCTGCACATGTTTGCTCCAGTATGTGCTGAAGTTATGCAACACTAGTACGCAACGAGAGCATTATAGGATAGTGCTCAAGCCATATATTGATAAAGGATACACGTTCAAGTTGACTTCATTATCAACCTATTAGCTTTAAGCAACATGACATGTCTAAGATAACTGCAAAAAGGTGGTAGTACACTGCTCTTGCATCAAAGCAGCGTAAGGAAAATAAGCTATCATAAGGATATTCAAAGGCGGAAAACGCAGTAAATATTTCCTCCATAAATATTCACAAGAATTGGTTGATGATAATTCACCTATTCAGCGGAACTACGTTATTATCTTTATTTAAAAATTTAGTGTTACGCACAATAATGACACTCAATTTCACACTGTTATTAAGCGAATTTTTATTTCTGTATACCTCATGAAGTGTAATTTAGTACTAACAATGTTTTGTGTATGCCAGATCAATCTTTAGAATTTTAGCATAATGAAGTATGAATGTTCCAAATTGTTTTCATCGTATAATATATTTAGTATTGTTTTGGATTTATCTCTGTGGATATTTGGTCACTCATAAATATGGAGCTATTGTAATTGTTGCTTACCAACTTTTCTGTTCCTTTGAAGCATGCGTTGAGTTAAAATATTTGTCTTCAGGAACTCCTTGATGAAGCTGCATTACTTTTCGTCTATTTCAATATTTGTTACCTTCATATTCATAGATATCAACCATTGAATTGATATGCAATTATGTCCATCTCATTCTCAATTTTAGGAATGAAATTGCTTCTTACGTCAGTAGAAAATAACTCAAATGTCTAATGTAACTAGAGAAACTTTGATTTAATTTTTGCTAAAATTTCTTCATTTAATTTTTTTTCGCTACGAGGTTATTTCGTTTCACCATCAACCATAACCATCCATTGAAGAGGGAATAAGAACGGAACGGATTTATCTTCCTTTACAATTTTTAATCGAATTTTTTGTAGATTGTAAACTCCAGGACCGGAGACGACGGCCTGCAAGGGTATGGTTAACTCATCTCCTCCCTTGAGGGTCCAAGGGAAATTCTCTAACCCACTGAATTCAAATGTCTTTGGTCGATCCATGATGAATTCAAAATCTACAGGTGTCTGGACCAGGCGATTTCTTAGCGTTACTTCAAATGGAATTCGAAGTGGCCCGCAAGAGACAAAGTTATGTGAGACAACACTGGGATGCTTGCAAGTGAGTGTGATGGGACACCCCTTGGTGGCATTACGTTGTCGCACAGCAAAATTAGAGAGATGATGCTGTCCTCGTCGTGCTTCCATGTCAGAGTGACTTGACCTCCAGGAACAAATGATGTCAACCTTAGTTTTGCTGTTTTCCAACGGAAACAAACATGCAATTGACGTTGGATGTACAGCCTCAGAGTCGTTTGCTTTGTCAGTGATGGTACTCCTAGAGCGACGGATTTGCGACACATGACGTGGTTGTTGATCATCGTCATCACCGCCGCCGCTGGCAATATCCCTTCGATACTTTTTCATTGATGTTTGAAAGCGGGCATGCGCAGTTTCCAAACAAAGAAAAACGATTTCATCTAATGTGACGCATGGTTGTCGAGAAGTACCTTCTAATGGGCTGGACAACTGACATTCTGATAACATGCAGGGATTGCTCGCGACAGAAGAATTATGCATCGGAATGAGCCTAAAATGCATTGTCACTCTTTCATTTACGTCAAGGCCAATAGCATCATTTTCTTCGTTATCGTGACTTACTTGGCCATTTATTTGCTCCATTCGATATTCCCGACTCGCAACACTTAACTTTTCAATGAATATCTCCTCATTGCGATGGTTCGCTATCTCTAAAGATATGATATGCTCCGTTTTAGCCCAAAAGGAAGCCATCATTGAAGCAGTGAGCTTTAGTGAAGGATAAATACTTGTCTCTATCATTTGACGTAACCAACGATGTGAACCCTTAGATCCTCCAGGAAGTTCATACCGAAATAACATGTAAAAATCCTGTTGTTCATTTCCAGAAGTTCGAATTTCGATTGGAACGTCGATTGTTTCTCCAGGACACAACAATCCCATCTTACTAATTCCATGCCCCTCCAAAGGTAAGGCCAGTAGGGTTCCGGTGGGGCCTATGCAGCATGATGTAGCATGCCTCTCGTTTTGGTCTCCATCCCGAGGAAGACTACGCACATGAATCCATGGAACGTTGGTCTTTAGCGAGATGTTGCAAGCGGGTGCTGTCCCAAGATTAGACAATTGAAGTGTCCAGGAGCTGATTTCTCCTTGAATAGTAGGCCGGACATTATCTTCGGTTCCATTAGAGATCATTGTCAATGATAGACGAGGCATGCCATCTTCGACAATGGATTTCAGGAGGACAGATTCAGAACGTGCCCGATTTGCCCGATTTTCTTGGGTGTTTTGAAGTAAGTGGCCTTTGATACGAAATGGATGGTAGAACCAAATGTCGTCAAAAAGTTTAAACCGCACCCCTAAAATATCCATCTTACCCTTTACGAGAGGGCAAATGCTGAGTGACACCATGGTCGCACCACTTGGCTCAATTGTCTGATTGGATTTTGTAATTACAAAAAAAGGATCTTCATCTTTTGTTGACTTCCAGGACCGACTCCTTGCAATGGGAGACATACGACAGAAATCAGCTACAACAAATATATTATCACAACTATTGAAATTCCATGATTTGCTAGATGCAGCTCCAATAAAGATAGCGTGCTCATTTGTGCAGATCCGACCAGTGGCTTCATCGGTCAATGTCGCAACTAGCTGCATCTCATTCAGTTCAATCTTCACGGCTAGAGGATTCTTCATTTGAAATTCCACGAGTAAAGGTTCCATGCAAGCTCGAACTGTTGGTTTTGGTACTACGAAACCTAACTTCTTGCCTCGAGCTATTCGGTGAGTTTCTTTAACCTCTTTGTCGATTTCATAAATAACTCTTCGTATGGAAGAGTCGGAAACATTTAACAGTGCAGTTGGCATGTCATCCTCATTAGGCTTGGGTGTCGATTGATCCGTAGCGCGTAACTCAGCAACTACTTGATTTTGTAATTCTGTCCAGATTGATTCATCCCCTTCCGCAGATCTTCCGAGGAATTGAATTTCTTGATTGAATATTCGTCGTTCAGCCTCGACTTGAATTTTGATTGATTGATGTTCCAATAGTGGAAGATTGACATTGGGTAGTTCCAAAACGCGGCTTGCTCCTTTCGTTCCTCGGATGACTGCTACGATTCCATCTAGTCGATCTCGTCGCGCCTTTTCGCTTGGTAAATCTACCATCCGGTCAGCTCCTACCAGTGCCTTTTTTGTGTGTTCCTTACAAATTTCTAAGAGATGGTGAACGAACTTTTGTTGTGATTTCACCGAAACTCGTCCGCCTCCAGTAGTACCAACAAGCTTAGAGTACAGTTCGACAGCAATTGCCATCCTCCCAAGAGAATATAACTGTGCAGCAAGTGCTGACCTCAAGTGATTGTGCAATTCATCCCATTGGCCGTCGTGATAGATGTAAAGCGCCGAAGTAAAACACCGGAATGCGTGATGCTCTTGACTTGCAGAACGAAACATGTGCCCTGCCATGAGCATGTGGAAAGCATATTTTCGATACATGCCTGATTTGTAATAGTAAGCGGAAGACTGTTCCAGAAGTACAGCTGCTCCAAGAGCAGTATCGTGAGACGATGTGGAAGCTAGGAGATCAGCAACCTCCACATAACGCTCAGGGGAATTCTTGATGGACGATAGGACCAAGCAGAGTCGACTGGCAAGTCTTGTTGCCACGGGAGCAGTTACAGGACGTCCTGAACTTGAAGTTCGATCCAATTCCACAGCTCGGGTGTAATTGTAAAGTGCCGTTTCCAAATACTGAAAAACTTCCTTGTTTCGGTTTCCAGGATCCATTTTATGTACACAAAGTGCCATCATTTCGTGTAAGGATGCATAGTGTACCAAGGCACGGTCATTTTTGTAGTCATCTCGAATCAATTTATACATGGACAAGGCATTTTCGTAATCACGCATGAGGAAAAGGGAATCCGCCAACAATCTCACCTGACTTTCAACGGAATCATGTTGATATGCGCCAACATCAGGTCCATTACTGTCATCGACATCTTTTCCGGGAGTTCTAGTGGGTCGAAAGAAACCACGGAATACATTTCTAACACCCTTTTTTCGTTCTGTGACTATGTGATTAAGATCCGAAATTCGCCTTTCCATGGCGGGCAAGATGCTATCCGAAACAAGACGCGCCATATACCGTCTGAGAAGTACGCGATCGCTTACACTCAAACAGTTTCCACGCTTTCCCTGGCCTTGCCACAAATCCGATTTTTCTTCAGCTTCAAGAGCTCTCGCCATGCGAGGGACAATTGAATTGATTCTCAATACAGCGGAAATGGGACCATATTTTTGCTTCACCTGTGTTTCCAATAATGCAAGATCAACATTTTTCGGGCCGTTGCAAGAATCATGCAAAATTAGAACCTCTCTCTTGAGAGAAGTTGGATCCCATAACCTATTTGCCCCATAAAATGCTTGGGGCAGATTGTAGGGATTGACTAGGTCTGAGAAACATGCGTCCAAATTGTCTAGCTCGCATGTACTACATACCAAAAGACATAGGATGGGCTGTTGAATCATATCATGTTGTAAAAAGTTGGTTGACTCATCCAATGCCATGCGGTATCGCCACAACCATGGAATATTTGGCGGGCTGGTTAGGGCATATGCGTCGCTGACGACTTGCTCATATTGTGCTTGCCTTTGACGATTCTGTTCCATCAAAGATAAGTTTATATCCTCTGGCGGATCTTGTAAAAGTCTATCAACTTGATCTTCCAATAAATCCAATTCTTCCATGAGATTTCCATCCGTATCCCGAAGTTGAGCATTTTCTTGTAAGTCTTGTTGCGGATTTGTAGCTTCACATACATCAGACGATTGATAAAATGCCAAACGGATGTCGCTCCAGGATATGGGAAGATTACGACCGATAGATCGAAAAGATGCTAATGGATATCCAGATTCAACACTTGAAAGGTCTTGTGCCAATCCTTCGAACATATCGTTTAATCGTAATTTATTCTTCCATGCCAAAGCCTTCGCAGATTCAGTTGCAATAATCATTATTGTTAAATGTGTTTGTCGCTTGGCAAGTAAGGAGTGCTGTTTAGGTGCAAATGTAGTTAGTGGGAGAGGAAGAGGTTCTGTGAGTTCCTCTTCGGCCTCAGATTCTGCGATTGTTGGATCCTTTAACATCGGAGGCACTGAGGGTGGTGGAGGAAGTTCTGGGATTATGGGATTTGCATTATCTTGCTCTACTGTTGTTGATTGTTTTGGTTTGGACCGTAGAGATAAATCCAGTTTTGGTGGTGGAGGAAGTGGTAAAATTCCAGAAGCGGAAGAAGGAGCACTCATTAAGGATGGCACGGCTGGAGTTGTCGAATGAGGTAACTCTGAAGGCGCAACTGACTCTGAATTAGGAAACGGACGATAATTAACCTCCAAGCTCTCCTCATCCAAACCTTCCTTTTCAGGATTTGTCATCAAAACAAAGTCCGAGGCGATAGTTGCTTGAGCGTAATTCTGGGAGATGGACTTTGCCACTAACAGTATTTCAAACCCGTTTGCAGTGTAAAAAGCTTTGAGAAAAAAACAGGCATTCTACATGAATTAGAATGAAGTAGAGATATACTGTAACTCTACGCTGATCAGATCAAACAAACGTGACATATTTGAGTTTAAACTGCATTGGAGGTTTTTCCACACCATTATTCCGGATATCCAACTTAATGTCATCTTGTGTTCTTAAAATGAGAACTACCGTTCAAACACTAGGTAGGAACAAAGGTCTTGACATCAAAATGGGGAGCATAAACAAGACCGCTCCTATGTGTTCATTGTATTTTTTCGAAAACCACGATCAGAATTCTCCTCTTTACTAGTTTGCTGAGAGAAGAAAGTTGAGATGACACATCTATTCCTGGCTAATCGCTATTCTATATTTTTGAGTCTTCATTTTCTTGTGTATCCTTATTTTGAAAATGTAATGCTCTGACATATTTTATTCTCGCTGACCATTGTTTGACCTATCGTTCTGGACGCTTAATAATAAATGTTTTTTGAATCACAAACAGAAATCTTATTATATTGTCAATGATTTAACAGCTGCTTACAAAAAAATTTTGTCCTTGGACATTCATTATAAGAGAGATCATTTTTTCAATCCGATTTCTGTCTTACCGTTGCTTTCTCTGATGCTGGATGGAACTGGTCTAATCGTGTATCCATTAGCTGGACTATAACATTAAGTCAAGGAAAGTCGTGGTCCCAACAATAGGATGGCTACAGTATATCCTGAAACAAACATTGATTTGTCATCAAAGCAAAGACCGACTTTGTCGCTTGCTCTTATTTCTAGAATAAATTAAGTCTTTTTTCGTAGTGCATGGAGAAAAATACAGTAACTCTTTTACTGCAACCATTCTTTGAAGAAATGAATTCCATAATTTAAGGAAAGTTTTACTCAAATGTTCTTAAAATGAGAATCACTGATGGATTCTTTAGATGTGTTGAATACCATTCAAACAATTTTTCAATCCTTCTCTGTCTCACCATTGCTTTCTATGATGCTGGGCGAAATTGGAGTGTGCATCCGTATAAGAGAAGTCATGAAACCTACAATAAGGTGGCTATCCCTGTGTCCTGTAACTAACGATGTAAAGTACATAATAAGAGATTGTTGAAACGATTAGGCGGTTGCTGGTGTAATACGTGACTGTTGCAATCGCTTTGTAAGAGTATGCGTAAGATCACTAGACATGTTTAACATGTAGCCATGTTTGTAATACAATTCAAGGATGTTGAAAGGTATGTTATCTGAAAAATGGCTTTAATTTCAATGTGCAAAATATCCTAGAAATCGGTCTTGTTTTTTTCTTCTTGAGTTGTTCGTTGTGGAAATCTGTAAACAAATATTTCTTACTGAGTTTGTTCTTATCCAAGTTGGGGGAATAACTCTTTAGTTGAAATGAAAGAAAGGATGCGTCGGGGGTTAGGGGATTGATCAATATCCGATTGTTGCCTGATGACCACAGTCAAGTGTTTCCAATATAATAATAACATGAATAACTTCTATCCTTGAAGTACCTGCGATGAGATTCAAGGATAATGTATGCCTCTCTATTCGTCTTTAATTTTTTACGTAAAAGTATTAATCATGATTGGTCGCCAAGGTAAGCATTACTATTATGCAGCAAGGAGATTAATTCATTTGATCTTTTGATTCGGGGTAAATGTACATTTTGACCATAACTGAGATGAAGTGCGGATAATTAATACATTCCCTGAAGTTAGATGCATGACACTTTCCATCAGGATGTCTGCAGCTATAAAAACGGTAGGCCTGGTATTAGAGGCTTAATGGTTAAAAATCAGGCGTCTTGTACAATATGATCACAATAAAAAATGAGTGTGCTCTAAAAAATGAGTGTGCTCTAAGCCGCTCGAAGAGTTTATACATATTCTAAATTATGATCTAAAAAGTTACTTTTATCCTAGATCTCTTGTGAATCAATTGCAACGTGTTTCCTTGACCACGTAGTCTCTTTAGCTTACGTGTTAGATTCAGCACTTAACATTTAGACTTTGTGATCTTAGATTCACGACTTAGCTTCATCAATCGTGAATCTTGATATATTCCTATTTGTTACTAAGGAATCTGAAATAGTTATTCCTACCGTATTGATATGACGGTCCTGAAAAGATATTACATGATCTTCTTCATTTACAAGCAATATTAAGCATCACTAAATTCATATAAGACTATGTCTTAAGTGAAATTGTGGAAGGTATACAAAGAATGGTTACCTATGTGACCTATTCTAGTTTTAGATGAGTAAATACAAGAATATTAATTCTCCTACTATTTACTATGTACTAACGATAACTTTGGACGTCTCCAGTATCGGTACATACACACATCTCTTAGCCTTATTAATTTATTACAGTATTACTAGACTGTATTGCTTACAACCTATAGAGTTAGGTATTATCTTAATAAACTTAACTCAAGGTATGTCAGAGTGTATATGACTATATGAAGAGTAGTTAACCATGAAATCAAGTAGGCTTCCTGGGAGGGTATTTTAAGATTCAAAAACACATCAAGTCATGTGGGTTTAAGCTTTAGGCAATTTTAATAACAACATTAATTGAAGAGCAAAGAAATAATTGAAAACAAAGAGTATGAATTGAGGAACAGACTAGAGTAGATGATGCTTATTATAATGCAAGTAAAGTGTAATAGCGTAAACTTTTGTTGAGGCTACCTAGTGGATACACCTTCCAATAGGAGAGAAAGTTTTCCAAATCACAGACGCAAATATTTTCTAATAAGGATGTCGTATTACATATTTCAGATTATACAAATATGCGCAAACTGTAAAACAGTATATCAATTTATTCGATGAAAAATAAATATCCACCTCATACGTCATTATTTCATATTATTATATTGACATATTGTTTATTTTCTGTCCAACTTCTATCAGAATATTTCTTATAAGTATGCTTCTCTTTGATATGCCGTAGGGCTGCGGGAACAATTACTGCAGCGGAAGAGATTAAATTTAAGCTTGATTTCATTCAAATTCAATGTGGCTGGGAGATATTTTCTTACATTATTTAAAGTAAGCCATACATTTTCAAAGTATCTCCATTTCGCGATTTCTTTGCTTAATTTCATAATCAGTTACTTAAGATTATTGTTTGACAATAAAAAAATTCTGGATATTTTTCTTCGTCTATATCGAAAAAAGTTGCTTAAGCTGTACTTATGTTCCATCATGGAGAGAAATAAAAAGTCTTCTATTTTGACAGAAGCATTTCGTAACAGTTTTTGAAATTAATTTTGTTAAAAGCTAAGCATCTTATTTCCACTATTTTAAAAATCAGTAAGTGAAAATAAAAATGGATGTGATATATAAATGTAATTTCAAATAAGACTAAAAGTTTAATTGAAAGGAACTAGTAGTCAAATGAATCAAGACTTATGCAAATTTTCGCCTCCTGAAAAAAATTTCACTGTCAAAATCATGAATTTTGGCTTCGAGCACATAATTTGGAGTGACCTTGAAAACCATGAACTCCGTGTGTGTATTGAAATCGGGTAATAATGGTTTCCCTTGTAACGTAAATCCAATCACCGCTGTTTCGCTAAGCTTGGGAACTGGAGTACTGGCAATGCTGATGGTGATTTATCTTACACTGAAGGTATGAGAGATAATGTAAGGTCAACATCGCTTTTAAGAATGATAGAATATTCAAATCCCATCTCTTGTGACACAGCTGAAACAGTCGCCTCGTGGCAATGATAAAATGAACAAAATTTCTGATCAAATCAAGTCAGGTGCTCGCGCTTTCTTATTCACAGAATACAAGTATTTGTCTTTCTATGTGGTCGTAGTTTTCACCATTCTTTTGCTTCTCTACACACTGGACCCGCCTACTGGAGATCGAACTGATGGAATTCGATATGCTACTTGCTTCTTCGTAGGAGCGTCCTTGTCGGCTCTCGCTGGGTGGTGTGGTATGTCCGTTGCCACAGATGCAAACGTCCGAACAACTCAAGCAGCGGATAAAGAAGGACTTGCTGTAGCTTTACGAGTAGCCTTCACAGGCGGTGCTGTAATGGGCTTTACAGTTGTTGGATTGCTTCTTTTTGGGTTGTCCTTGATGTACTTTTTGGTAACGCTTGGCTACGATGTGAGCGACGATTTGAAGCTAATTTATGCATCTGACAGCCTAGCTGGCTTTGGATTCGGTGCATCTTCGATAGCGTTGTTTGCACGAGTTGCGGGAGGTATTTTCACTAAGGCAGCCGATGTAGGAGCCGATCTTGTTGGTAAGGTGAGTACCTGGACACGCTTTTGATCCTTCGAAGTTTTGCAACTTGCTTACAAAGGATGTAGATTGAGATGGATATCCCCGAAGACGATCCGCGTAATCCTGCGGTGATTGCTGATAATGTGGGTGATAATGTCGGAGATGTAGCTGGTATGGGTGCTGATCTTTTTGAATCGTTTGCTGGCTCGATAATCGCGGCGATTACACTTGGAAAGGGTGATGTCGCACTAGTTATGCTTCCTTTGTGGGTGAGTGGTGGTGGTATCGTCGCTTCTATGATTGGATATTTTGCAGTCGGGACGAAAAATAATGCAACTCAAAAAGATTTGATGTTTGCCTTACATAAAGGCACCATTGTGTCATCAATATTTGTTTGCATTTTCAGCGCCGTGTTCTGCTGGGTGTTATTCCCTGGACGATCGGCAGATGGGTAAGTTTCCTGTGTTTGATGTACAATAGCTTATCTTTTTCTCACATGATCATTCAAAATATAATGAAGTTGGAATATTTTTGCATGTATCATCATCGGTCTCTCTGCTGGAGTCTTGATTGGTCAAGTCACCGAGTACTTTACATCCTACGCCTATTATCCAGTCAAGTCTATCACAGATGCCGGAATCACGGGGCCCGCAACAGTGGTGATTCAGGGTCTCGGAGTTGGTATGATTTCCACTGTTTTTCCCGTTCTAATTCTTGTGGCCACAATTTTGGCTTGTAACTCGTTGTACAGTGATTATGGTATTGCGATTTCTTCAGTCGGTATGCTGAGCACTCTCGGTGTCACCTTGGCAACTGATGCGTATGGCCCTGTAGCTGATAATGCAGGTGGCATTGCTGAGATGGCTGAATTGGACGATCATGTTCGCGAAACAACGGACGCTCTAGATGCCCTAGGCAACACAACTGCTGCAACGGGGAAAGGTTTTGCGATTGGATCCGCTGTTCTTGCATCTATTTCGTTGCTGACTGCATTCAAGGAAAAGGCGGATCTCGATACTGTTGACGTTAGTGATCCTATCGTCTTGAGTGGAGTGTTGATTGGAGCCATGCTTCCATTTTTGTTTGCTGCATTAACGATGCTTTCTGTCCAAAAGGTATAGTCGGTAACTGTCCTTTGTTTCAATCTTGGTAGTCATTATTCTCACCACATCGCGCTTTCTTTCGCTACAGGCTGCTGGTGCCATCATAATTGAAGTACGTCGCCAGTTCGCTGAGATCCCAGGACTCCGTGAAGGTACTGCCGAGGCAGACTCTGATAAATGTGTAGCAATTTCTACTCAGTCATCGATAGAAGAGATGATCTTACCAGGACTATATGCCATACTTTCACCTCTTTCCGTTGGATTTTTGATTGGTCCAAAAGCATTGACAGGACTCCTTGCAGGATCAATTGCATCAGGATTGATGCTGGCGCTCATGATGGCGAACGCGGGCGGAGCTTGGGACAATGCAAAGAAGTATATTGAGATCGAAGGTGCCGCGGGAGGAAAGGTAAGGTGCTCGGTCACGATGTATGGCATTAATTGAAGGAACCTCAACCTGTGCATTGGTATCATTTAGGGAACCGAAACTCATAAAGCCTGTGTGGTTGGTGACACCGTTGGAGATCCTTTCAAAGATACTTCCGGTCCAGCTTTGAATATTTTGATCAAATTAATGAGTATTGTAGCATTGATCATCGCACCTTTGATCAAGGGTAAAGAGGCATGGGAAACATGGTACTACGGAATCATCCCAATCGGAATAATGTTGTTTGGTACTTACTTTGTGTACCACTTCTTTTGGCGCAACGTGGCAGATATTACCGATAGCAGTTTTGGTGAATCTGGGAGGAATGTCAGTATAGTTGCTGAAAAGAAAGACAATGAAAAGTCTGATGTAGTGTAAACGTTGAAGTGTTGGTTGATGTAGAAAGATTTTCACTTGCTAGAACAATCATAAGCCTTTCTTCATTTCGAAAAGTAGATGTTCTTTTTAACTTTGTCGTGTCCTAAGTTTAATTATTCACTCTTATACTGTACTGCTGAACGATTTCTTTTTGAAGATTTCTGTTGAGCTTTGAATGTACATGAATGTTATTATGTCTCATTTCTGTTATACTTTGATAATTGCCATTATCTAGATTGATTTATCACTGGCTTTGCAGTTGATTTTATGACATATTTATGATTATCATTACAGAAAGTAATTCAAATTCGTTTCAGACGTCACACCACAGTTTCTTCGAATGTCGGAGGCATTAAAGACTATAAGCATTTTGTCAAAGTCCCAAATTGAAGTAGCCTATTTCATAGGAGTGGTTGCACTTCGATCGAAGTTGAGACGTATCCAATCAAAATTATGCTTAAAAGGTGCAGGTAACATTGAATTCCTCAACAAATATCAGTTTGACATATATTTTAAGTTCATGCAATAAAATTATTGAGATCACAAGAAAGGCGTATTCAATATTATCTAAGAAAGATACCTGAACGAATTAAACCGTCTTATGCTGATTGCAGTTGGACAAAAGGAACTGTGTATGTGGTGAAGTCTATCACGGCTTTTGCATGGAGGAAAATTGAAGCAGGCATAGAAATTTTTGTTTTTGGATATTAAGGATGATAATAGATGGTCTTTACATATATCATACCATGCCGTTTCGCTTATTATTCTCATCAAGCCATTAGACCATCAAACCTAATTCTACACTCTAGCTAAAGAGCCTCAAATGATTGGAGATGGGGTACATCCCATCATTTGCATAATTTGATGTAAGACTCCCTTAACTTGTGTAGCTACTCTCATACATCGAAATTCAAATACTCATGAAAAGGAAAATCAAGAGGGGATACTTGAACTGAAATTTTGCTTCAAAAATTGTGCCTTAACCTGTAGGATTAAAGAAGAAAGTAAAAAGAATTACAAAAAGAAACACGATACAACAGAAATGATGAGAATTAGCAATTATTCTAGATACTTAGAATAAAGAAGATTCTTACTGGAAGAATCTTCCTGATTTTCCAACAAAAATCCATTCCTGTTCCTGTTATAAAAATGAGAACTCATAACGGTTGTCTTCCTTTTATATTAAAGAGGAACTTACGATTTTTAGAAGTCTCTCTTTAAGATCCTAGTTTCTAAATAAGAAACTTATTATATTGATGATTTATATTTAAACATCTATGAGGTAGAAACCTGAGTCTTTATGCCTGTGCAAGATTTACCTCACCACAAATTGAGACATAGCTTACAGTCTAGGGAGTAGTCCATTGCAATTCAAGAATCAAATCCCATTGCCTTCATTAAAGAAATGCAAAATGGAGATCGCATATTTTGTCGTGACAGTTACAAAGTATTCAAAAGATTAATCACAATAAGACAATAAGGCAACAACAAAAGGGTTCGGGTGTAAGAAAACGGGGTTCAAGTCTATGCTTCACCATATCTTTGGAAGTAGTGGAGCTCATTTACGATGATTGTCAACAATGACCCACCACCCCCACCCCCATGTAACAAACTTCAAATATACTTCTCATGGCGTGGTGAACACAGGTAGAATATCCAGGCACAAAAACCAATATTAGGTTCGTCCTACGCAGAATCTTTATCATTGAAGAGAGGCAAAGTTCAGCAGTATGGTGTCCTTCCCTCAGTCTATGCGCATTTAGGGCATTTTCAATATCACTTGAATATCATGACAGTTAAAAAATCACAGGTATAATGCAACCCTTGCATTATCCATGTCCATGTCAACAACCCCGCTTAAATGCTTCATAATCCATTGCTTTACAAATGCCACTTGGTCATTGTTTGATATGTTGTTTCCAGACATTCCAATCTAAAATCGGTCCTGTTATGCAACATTGAATCATGTCACCGCTTTGAAGGGATTTCAGAGCGCGCTTGCCATACTTCAGCACCATCGTCATTTGTCCTAAGCAAGGCATTGACTATCTTCAGTGTAGTCATCTCCGCTGCAATTAAAAGGGCAATTCTGGGTAAATATGAATTTTCTTATAAATTTCATGCAACATCTTTTCCTTAAAACCTGTGAGATATATCAAGATGATTAAATGCTTCTTCAAAGCTTAATGGCCCTTTTTGAAAGTTGACCATCATCAACACAACATCTGCTTGGACTAGAATCATCTTACTCCTGATTTCGATACATGCACAATTCTTGACGCATCAGGATTGAACCGTACGAGCTTCTTCTGTAGCAGCGAGGGCTTTGGAGTCTTTTTTTGTCTAAACAAACACTGAAGACTCGTTCCATGAAACTCCTCATAAATCTCAGTGTCGCACAGACCATCCTATATCCCTTTGATTGCTTTTTGCATCATCTTAATCCTTTTGATTGAACCCAAATACTCGTACTTTGCCATAATACTGTAAATTAAAAAAAACCAAAACTTGCAGTGGTCCTGGCCAGAGGAGTATTGAATGTTATTTGAGATCTGAAGGGGAAAAGAGTGAAAAGGATCATTTTGAAGTGTTTAGAAGGCGCACAACGAACTCATTAAGCAAAGAAATGTGGGTCAAAGAAGCAAAATGAACTCGAAAACGAATTGTTGAAAAGACTAGTGAAATTGGGATCATTAAAATGTACAAGAATTTGGAAGAATAT
Source organism: Fragilaria radians (assembly GCA_900642245.1). NCBI lineage: Eukaryota > Bacillariophyta > Fragilariophyceae > Fragilariales > Fragilariaceae > Fragilaria > Fragilaria radians. The sequence goes on along the minus strand of CAAAJI010000533.1, from coordinate 24,563 downwards.
TTACTGTGTACAATGAGTGAAGGTGGATCTGTTGATCCAAATAAATGGATTGTCAATACTAGTGCAATGGTACACATGACACCGTACCTAAACAAGACATTCTCTGTCAGTAATCTTGAAAGGTGAGATTTCGGAATACATTCCGTTGCGCAACAGGGAGGTTATCATTTCTATAGATGCATTAAAATTACAGGGGCACTATCATTAGAACACACCTGAGTATCTGAATTATTCATAGCGGAAGAAGTCAGGTAAGATTAATAGGTCGTGGTTGCACAAGAGAAATGGAGCAAAATATAGTCCAGGAAAAGCAACTCCACCGATAGTCATAAACAGAGCAAATGTTATTTACAAAAGTGATTGAAACATTGGACGGATAAGACATTGCATTTATTCAAGCAAAAATGGATAAGAATGTTATACAAAGGTGCATGGCCATAATGCAGAACTGCTATGCTAGGTTGAGCCAAAGATGTTCAGGAAACATGCTTTGCAAGAGTGCAGGGAGGTAGTATTGAATGTAAGACTACATACGGTTTTAAATGCAACATTACATATCAAAGCGGATTTGCTATTTTGGAGGAAACTGATGACAGGTGCATTACGGTAACGGTGCGGTATATAATTTGAAGATTTAGAACAAAAATATACTAGGGGAAAAAGTGTCAATAACCTAAGGGGGCTCATGCATCACAACTTAGGAATGCCACGAGACAAAATCAAAAGCAAAGACATGATTCTTCCTCCATATGTTAAGGGGGGAGAAAAAAATTCGATTGATATGAGACAAGATTAACCAAATCGTACGTAATTCGTGTGATCGAGAAGAAACGAAATCTGTTTCATTTTTTCCAAGATGAGCACATGTAGAGCACAATCATTCGACGCTAATTTCCCATGCAGTGCCTCTCCTTTGATCGTGGTTTCCTTGAGTTTAATCACCGGTATCATGGCACTTTTCATGGTGATTTATCTTACACTAAAGGTACGCTAAATGTCGAGAGTTAACATCATTTTATAGAATTCTAGAATACTCATAGCCCATCTCTTGTGACACAGCTGAAACAGTCGCCTCGCGGGAATGATAAAATGAGCAAGATTTCTGATCAAATCAAGTCAGGTGCTCGCGCTTTCTTATTCACAGAATACAAGTATTTGTCTTTCTATGTGGTCGTAGTTTTCACCATTCTTTTGCTTCTCTACACTCTGGACCCACCTACTGGAGATCGAACTGATGGAATTCGATATGCTACTTGCTTTTTCGTAGGTGCGTCCTTGTCAGCTCTCGCTGGGTGGGGTGGTATGTCAGTTGCCACAGATGCAAACGTCCGAACAACTCAAGCAGCAGATAAAGAAGGACTTGCTGTAGCTTTACGAGTAGCCTTCACAGGCGGTGCTGTAATGGGCTTTACAGTTGTTGGATTGCTTCTTTTTGGGTTGTCCTTGATGTACTTTTTGGTAACGCTTGGCTACGATGTGACTGACGATTTGAAGCTAATTTATGCATCTGACAGCCTAGCTGGCTTTGGATTCGGTGCATCTTCGATTGCGTTGTTTGCACGAGTTGCGGGAGGTATTTTCACTAAGGCAGCCGATGTAGGAGCCGATCTTGTTGGTAAGGTGAGTACCTGGACATGCTTTTGATCCTTCGAAGTTTTGCAACTTGCTTACAAAGAATGTAGATTGAGATGGATATCCCTGAAGACGATCCGCGTAATCCTGCGGTGATTGCTGATAATGTGGGTGATAATGTCGGAGATGTAGCTGGTATGGGTGCTGATCTTTTTGAATCGTTTGTTGGCTCGATAATCGCGACGATTACACTTGGAAAGGGTGATGTCGCACTAGTTATGCTTCCTTTGTGGGTGAGTGGTGGTGGTATTGTCGCTTCTATGATTGGATATTTTGCAGTCGGGACGAAAAATAATGCAACTCAAAAAGATTTAATGTTTGCCTTACATAAAGGCACCATTGTGTCATCAATATTTGTTTGCATTTTCAGCGCCGTGTTCTGCTGGGTGTTATTCCCTGGAAGGTCATCAGATGGGTAAGTTTCCTGTGTTTGATGTATAATAGATTATCATTTTCTCACATGATCATTCAAAATACATTGAAGTTGGAATATTTTTGCATGTATCATCATCGGTCTCTCTGCTGGAGTCTTGATTGGTCAAGTCACCGAGTACTTTACATCCTACGCCTATTATCCAGTCAAGTCTATCACAGATGCCGGAATCACGGGGCCCGCAACAGTGGTGATTCAGGGTCTCGGAGTTGGTATGATTTCCACTGTGTTTCCCGTTCTGATTCTTGTTGCCACAATTTTGGCTTGTAACTCGTTGTACAGTGATTATGGTATTGCGATTTCTTCAGTCGGTATGCTGAGCACTCTCGGTGTCACCTTGGCAACTGATGCGTATGGCCCTATAGCTGATAATGCAGGTGGCATTGCTGAGATGGCTGAATTGAATGATCATGTTCGCGAAACAACGGACGCTCTAGATTCCCTAGGCAACACAACTGCTGCAACGGGGAAAGGTTTTGCGATTGGATCAGCTGTTCTTGCATCTATTTCGTTGCTGACTGCATTCAAGGAAAAGGCGGATCTCGATACTGTTGACGTTAGTGATCCTATCGTCTTGAGTGGAGTGTTGATTGGAGCCATGCTTCCGTTTTTGTTTGCTGCATTAACGATGCTTTCTGTTCAAAAGGTATTGTCGGTAACTGTCCTTAGTTTCAATCTTGGAAGTCATAATTCTCACCACATCGCGCTTTCTTTCGCTACAGGCTGCTGGTGCCATCATAATTGAAGTACGTCGCCAGTTCGCTGAGATCCCAGGACTCCGTGAAGGTACTGCCGAGGCAGACTCTGATAAATGTGTAGCAATTTCTACTCAGTCATCGATTGAAGAGATGATCTTACCAGGACTTTATGCCATTCTTTCTCCACTTACCGTTGGATTTTTGATTGGTCCAAAAGCATTGACAGGACTCCTTGCAGGATCAATTGCATCAGGATTGATGCTGGCGATCATGATGGCGAACGCGGGTGGAGCTTGGGACAATGCAAAGAAGTATATTGAGATCGAAGGTGCCGCGGGAGGAAAGGTAAGATGCTCGGCCACGATGTATGGCATTAATTGAAGGAACCTCAACCTGTGCATTGGTATCGTAGGGAACCGAAACTCATAAAGCCTGTGTGGTTGGTGACACCGTTGGAGATCCTTTCAAAGATACTTCCGGTCCAGCTTTGAATATTTTGATTAAATTAATGAGTATTGTAGCATTGATCATCGCACCTTTGATCAAGGGTAAACAAGCATGGGAAACATGGTACTACGGAATCATCCCAATCGGAATAATGTTGTTTGGTACTTACTTTGTGTACCACTTCTTTTGGCGCAACGTGGCAGACATAAAAGAGTGGAAGACGGAAACTGGAAGAACCGGTTAAAAAGGAAAGCGCTTTTAAAAATATATATCTGTATCTAGTTGAAAGATTTTAATTCAAATGTTTTGATTCGTGGATATGCTAGCATATACATCTAAACTTACTAAGGTTACAGGATACCATGGGATTAGGGAGGATGGTAATGAAAGCATTTGCGATTTAAACGTTAGACAAAGCAAAACATGAATGATCAGGATATTAGTGATGAAAAGAAAATGTAAGTTGTTAGTTTACAGCCATGTGCGAAACCTCTGTAACATGCTAATTGAGGTTTATCCATTTAAATCACTACCCTTATCAGTTTCCAAGTCAAACAAATTGCTGCCTTAGGATTTCTACAGCTTTTTAAAATGATTCGGTAAGATGTCTCTTCCTTCTTTGTATTCTTCAATATCTTTTGATGATTCTGGCTTAAGCAAGCTCTCTAGATGCTATTGATGGCAATAACCTTCCTTATAGACGTCGTCTTCAAGTTTGCGGCACCGGAACTATGTTCAGTTATTCACCCTCGTCATTTTCATAATCATCAATAATTGTCATCTTTTTCAACTGATTGTTTTTCAAATTTCACACTCAGCCCATTCTCCATTCCTTATTTCCTCCTCAAGTCCGTCGCTGCTTATCATCGCTCCAATTCTGCCATAAAGAATTTGAAACAAAAATAGTGTTTACAGATATTTTGGTCTTTTCAGTCTTATTACTGGGCATCAACATCTATTCTTGATTCCAGTTAGTTGTTTCAAAATTTTTCTGGGATACTTCCTGTGAAATTAAGTCATTGGTTATCAGGGAAGAGCATTTAAAGGTCGTTTAAATGTTGGTAGAAAAGTTGCTAACTATCTGGTGAGGATCTAAAAATCACTAAGTCACACTCGCGATTTTCAATATTTTTTTAGTGTCAGTGTGTAGTAGAAGGACATTTTTCTTTACAGGTTTTGTTACATTCATGTTACGATAAAGACACAGTTTCTCAGACTTTCAACATCAACAATAGCTTATGATGGAGCCACAATCGTTTTGTTGGGATTCAATAGAATTCCCATGCAATTTAACGGTCATTGCTATTATTGCATTCAGTGCGGTAGCTGGATTCCTTGTGATGCTCATGGTGCTATTTCTCATTCGAAGGGTAAAGAGAATGTAGATGATTTAAAATCATAAGAATTGATGAATGCAATATTGTTGATAAGCTCACTCTTCCTTCCTCGCTCTCTCGTCTCCTCACGAACTGCCTGCTTCATTATTAGCTACACAAATTTCCTCGCGGTAATGATAAAATGAATAAAATATCGGATCAAATCAAATCTGGCGCACGTGCTTTTCTAGTTACAGAATACAAGTATTTGGCTGGATATTCTTTATTCGTTATCATCACATTTATTCTTCTATATACTGTGGTATCTCCTACCGGAAATCAAGTCGATGGCGTTCGTTACGCTGCATGCTTTGCAGTTGGAGCATTTCTATCAGCACTAGCGGGTTGGGCTGGAATGTCCGTAGCAACAGATGCGAATGTTCGTACAGCTCAAG
>CAAAJI010000532.1:39475-51143 GCA_900642245.1 Fragilaria radians | reverse complement strand
GAATGGAGGGATCTACCTTCCCAATGGGGATGAAACTACTCAAACACCTCTCTTTTTAGGGCGTCGTTTTCAATATTTGGGAGACCCCAACGATATTTTCAACTCTGGTGGCTCGGGATATACTCTCAATAAGGCAGCCCTCAAGCTTCTTGTGGTGGAAGGTTTCCCCAATTACTTTCCCCACATGCACACATTTTCTGAGGATACCATGGTGGCAAGAATCTTTCGAAAGTTTGGAGTCTATCCATACGACACCAAGGATGAAAATGGTGGTGAACGATACAATCCATTCCAGGTAAGGGAGTACTGACATTTGTTTGTAATTTATATCCTCATGAATAATTTTCTCAACCATCCATTTCATTCTATCGTGTCTGAATCTCGGAAATCATTTTCTCAACCATTCATTTTATTCGTATCGTTCATTTTATTCGTATCGTATATGAAGCCTGGACATCATTGGGGATATAGACCACCAGCCGACATTAGCAAAGATTGGTATGCCAAATATTCCATTGATGTGAAATGGGGCAAGGAACATTGCGCCAAACGGAGTGTGGCTTTCCACTATGTTAAGAAGGAAACACAGAAACGGTTGCATGCTCTTTTATATAAACTTTGTCCAAACAAATAAATAGTAAATTTCCATAATGGAATGACTTTTTTTGACAGTAATCTAGAAATAAAAATTGATCGTTATATATACACGCTTGTTTGAAAAACCTGTGATGCGCGTTAAAATCAACTGAAACACAGAAAATATGTTTTGCCCTAGAAATAACTTAATGAATTTCTTAGGTTCATGGTTGAATACAAAACACATATGATCTATATTCTTGATGCCTTGAATACAACATGAGCAATTCAAAAGTGCAATATGCTTTAACTGTATTGTATGTGCCCTTGTTGGACATATATTGTGGATCATTTTCAAAATGCGGTTTTGGCTTTTTGATGGCTATCTGAACAGCATCCCATTGGGTATATTCTTAATTTTTTTCCTTCTGAAATCCATCTTGTACAGTCTTCATAAAGTTGAAGCACACTGTTCTACCAGCTAGCTCAATTGTGCCTGTGCAGCTCTTCTAAAAGTTGAGTCCTGGTATTGAAATCTTTTGGTATTTTCTTTTTTCATTGCTTACCTTGCAGTCAAAATTTGATAGAGTCAACATATCAGATAGAGCACTAAAATATCAGGTCTAAAGCACTAGTGTACAACTTCCAGAAATGGAAGGTGTCATAAATGTTAGTACAACAGGAGTCAGCAGCAACCGGCTATTGCTGTATTGGTTAGAGGAATCATCGTTTCTGTGCCCTTGTGAGTTTGTATCCCAATGCTACCAATTGTCACTTGTCATTAGTAGATTTAGAGAAGGAACATGCAGTGAGTCCTCTTCTTTTGCGCTACTTGTTGTTTGTTCATTTTTCTATTTCGTTTTTTCATTCTTTTCTGGGCTACTAGAGCTCTTAACGTTTCAGGGAGTAAGGAAGAAAGTAATTTTTAGGCAAGACTAAGTGTTCTAGACTCAAGGATGCCTTGTTAGAAAGTTGAAGATCCCAAAGAATTCAGAATAGTTAGAGAAGATGTCAGAAAAAGGAATACGAATGTTTCCTATATCGACATCAACGATTTAGCTGTACAGGAGTAGCACTTTCCATTGATGTATGCAACAATAGTGGTAAACTTGCATTTGAAACTTTGAAAGGCTGCAACACAAAGATTATGAATGGAGAAGGGAGTGCAAGCTTCACATGGTAGAAACTCAAGATGAAATTTGATTCAGTATTACCCACATTTGTGAAAATGAAGGAATGTTCGGTAACAGTAAACAAAAAAAGAATGAAGGCCCTGAGTTTAGATAAACAATTTGGAAGTCCTGCAAGTTAAGTTGAAGTCATGCGCACAAATATAACTGATGAACAGTTTCTGATTCAAGTATTGAACAATTTAATCAATGTCTATGCTGATTTTGTTGAAGAGAAGGAACTATTCAATAAGCAATTTAAAGGAAAATACCCCAGCTGAGGCAAATTGGGTCACAAATCAGCACCCAACAAGTCCAAGATGGTAAAGTCACTTGCAAAAAGGGCCGTCTCAAGTCCAACTGCTCCCAATGACCTTAATATACAATCTATCTTCCTGCAAATTATGGTCTTTGAGTTGAATGTAGTGTTGCTTGAGAAGGTCATAATCTCTTAGCCTTTTTGAATAACTCTCTCCATGTTTACTCCTCAATTGCAATGGGGGATAACAACTTTAGAACAATGGTTTTCATAATATCCTGCATACAAAACATTGTAATGATTCTTATTGTAGGCGTCACTTGATAGTCTTTGCGTCCAACCCGTTTAGGATATATCGCTATGATTGTAACTTCATGATCCGTGGATTCATTACAACACAGATTCAAACAAAGTCTATTCCCTGTATTGTGATATTGTACATTTAAAGTTAATCAATTGAAATAGAACTAGTTATATGTCACGAAGGGATCCAGTTGTCTTGGATTCGAGTCCTAAAAGTCATACTTTGACCATTGATGCCATTTTTTCTTTTCAGTTAAGAGATATTTTCCATTGCCACTTTTCAGTTAATATAATCAAAGCTAGAAATATTGCTAAGACGGATTGCAATAAACTAACTTATCGGCTGAGAATTTACAAATTGAATTCTCATTAGTTTCATAAATTATCATATCAAACAAAATATAATTCAAACTAACCCGAGAAATGAGTCCATATGTGCCAATGAGAAAGAAAAGCAGCAAGCGTTATGAAAAAGAGCAGTCAACTTCCAAAACGAAATGAACCTGTGTTCACTAAGGTAAATGCTGTGAAGAATCAGGAATTTTCAGACATGGAACAGATATCACACCTTATTGGAGTACTTCAGGCTAGGCACAGAAGGAAATGGCCGAAAAGATTATGAATGGTTTTATTTGGACAACTCAACACTTTGGCAGCAATAAACCTGTAAAGTTGTTTAATTGCATGATTCGTGAAGCAAGAATAGGATCAATAGCAACACTTTCTGTAAATACTTGAAAATATGCAATTCTTTACTTTAGACATCATGAATACAATTATTGATCGAATTTCTTGTCACAACATTTTTCTTCAAAAAACACCTCTAGCAACAGCTTAGTTGTTGAAGTTATCAATCCTGTGGTTCGACACCCATGCACCTAAACCCACTAAACACCTAATTAATGAGCAATGTAAAAACATCTTTTCAAAATCTTCGATCCACCATGATATGCTTAGAAGATGATCAATTTTATTTCATGTAAATAGAAATAAACCTATCAAGCACCCAACACCTAGTGAATCAGCAATTTGTGCCTAGAGGGTAATCAATTTTATTTCATGTAAATAATAATAAATCCCCGAAATGCCTTTCCAATTTCAAGAGTAATGTACTCTCAATCACAATGTAGTGCTACACGGAACCTTTTTTCTCCAACTTTGCAGCCTGTGGCATTTCGGATTCGGATATCCTCTGCATATTCCAGCAAAGAGAAGGAGAGTCCTTGATGAATAGCTTGACATTCAACATTAACATAAATCCTGATTCGTGTTATGATATCATTTAAACCAAAAATTGAACTCACCTTGTGAAAATACGCATTGTGATCAGGACCTTCCATGATACGCTGAAATCCCCATCCATTTACCTAAGCAAGGTTGGACATTATGAGTCACGTATCGAATATGTGTCCTGGTTCTTGTTGTGGATTACCAAATTACAAAAATTGGAAAAACATCCCAATTGATTCACTTACCTGTCTTAAGAAACTGGAATACCGCCCGTGTCGAAAATGACGAGGAATGACATCACGTTCAAAGTGCGCACGTCGGATTATCTTCCATGCGCGCCCATGTGGTAACCATGTGATGCAGTGGCTATATTCAGGATCTGAAAGGATCTCATGAAGTTTATGAGGGAAGGAATGGATAGGATTTCGTTTTCCTTTCTTGAATGCCTCACACTCTAAGTCATCATGAGATCCATTGATGTTGCGCTCACTTTCATCCTTTATTGCCTGCTTCAAACTTTCGATTGTATTTGTCAATTGGGCAATTTGAATCTCATGAGTCGTTTGGGCCTTCTTGTGAGTCAAGCAAATCAATTTTTCGAGAATCTGTGTACCTTGATCTGATCCTTGATTTAGAATTAGATTTAGGCCTTGAAAGTCCAATTGACGATGTTTGAGGAGGAGGTGTGGAAGAATGCTGGCAGAAGTCTTACTTTGTACATGAAGGGAAAAAGGCAACCGTTCGTTATGAAAGTTTTGAGAACAGTTGAACTGTTGTTGCGGATATGTATGATACGAAGTTGTAGTTTTACAAATTGGGATTGGAACCAAAGCACTTGACAAATGTTTTAACAACTTTTCTTGGTTCATTTGTTCCTTTCGGGTTAATTGATCCTCTTCCTTTTCATGGCGCATGGTTTAGACTGGCTGGAATTGGAAGCCTAAGATTATTATGCGACCTGCGGAAGGAAAACTGTAAACTTCAAGTGTGCTGGTATCACCAATGGTATGTAAGCTCAACTAATACATAGATCGAAATATCCTCACAAAAAGATACATATCCTGAAAAGTCCTGGCTGTCCAGAAAAAGTCTCCCCTAAGCGTAATCGTAGTTTTTGACCGAATTCGTGACACAATTTATGCTCGAATTATATTGACAAATCAATATTGAAGTTGAGGATTATTTTAGTCGCTCTCCGGAATCAACCAAAAATTTCTTGCAACGATAAGTATTATAACATAAATCTGAATGCCACGTAGTATAAAAAAGCCTTTTGAACTTACGTTCTTCGGAATTTTTCCGATTTATTTCCAAGGCCTCTTCCACGAATTCTTTTTGACTCAATGATTTTTGTGCAATCTCCGGTATATGCTGAGTCATATACAGAAAAGACGAACTAAACTGCAAAAACGAGTAAGTCAAAGTTCACACCATCTCAAATGTTTTGAATTTCCCTTGCCTTAATCCATAACCTAAACAAACAGTCTAAACTGGATAGAGCTTAAGGGATTTTGCTAATATGTACTTTCAGAAGGCAATCTGAAGCTAATACACAAGACTCCATGTGCTACAGATGACATTCTAGACTGCATAGGAATCATGCTTTACAAACGATCCTTATTAAAACAGCCTAGGATAAAATGATGTCTCAGCTGACCACGCTCTATGCATCAAGTAGGCAATTGCATTGGCCAAAGTATTGAAATGTCGTTCATCGTTGGAATTTCTGAAAGCAATAAATTTCAAGTGCTTTCTATAAACTCAATGATTAGGAGATGTAATCAAAAACCAATGCAGAGAGGAACATGCTATCCTTTATATGAAAATGAGATACAGATGCTCAGGGAAATATATAATACTGGTCTCATTTTGATTAGGAGTGTAATCAAAATCCAGGAAATTATAGTGTTGGGGCACTATTACGTTTTTACATCATCCACCTAGTCACTATATATTTTCAAACTTAGAGAAAATAGCAAATACGGGAATGACAACAACAACCTTGCCGGGACATGTTGTGAGTGTGATGTGGTCACAAGGAATCAGTGGAGTTAATCTAATAGATTTGAATATGTCGCTATTTCCTGTGATTAGTGAAGTATTGCAATTTCGTACTTCATGAAAGAAATACGACCACGTACTAAGCAATTCCTGAACTTTGGCAAAGAAACATTTACATAGTATCTTATTTGAGACGTAAATTTTGGACCATTAATCTTTGGCGTAGGAAATCACCAAAGGATCCTTCATCTGAGATTCGTTCTTCTGGTGTACGTTCATTGAAATAAGTCAGGGTGTTTTGTTTAAATTTGGGGGTTGTGCTTCATATGAAGTCATTGTGTCCGAGAATGAGGTTAATTTTGCCGATACGTTGATAGATCCTATAATATGAGTTTCCTCCGTCTTAACCTGGAAAACTTAGATAATTGTTTCAGGAATAAAGTAGAGATAAGAAATCAAATTTCGAACAAAGACTATTATTCTAGAACTAAACCTTCTCTTGAAAAATAACCTTATCTTGAAAAATCCCATCTCTCAATCAAAAGGTTTCTTTTCTTGAATTTTACTAAAGAATCTTGTGACTAGTTAGTTTAACTAACTATGTTTCCTTAACAAGATTATTCTTGTGCCCTAGTCTTGACAGTTTATGTCATTTGCTTCCTCTAACAGTGCCATTACATACGGAACGCATCTGCTTATAGACACACGCTGAACGCAGATACAATTTTGCAGCTTAAGGATGCTGTTGAAAAAAAATGTGTGTCCTAATGATTTATATCTTTAAAGAAAAATGTCCGTATTTCTTAACCGGATTATTTCACATTTGACATTAGTGACAGCTTTTGATGTGTTTTTCAATATCTTTGCTGAGCCCTGGTGTGAACGTATGGTTCTTTTTGTGTGTTGAATACCTGGAGGCTGTATAGCAGTATGGTTCACATTGGCTTCCTAAGTGCTTTAGGAATGTAAATCATATTGTTATATAGTATGGCATTATGCAAAGCACCAGTTTTGGATAGATACTCAGGATGATGATTTGCTGATGCTGAATCAGTGTGTGTTCCACCTATCCAACAATCCTATGTATTCGTATGAGCTCATCACGAAAACTGCCCACAACACCGGGGAGGGTCTAGTTTCGAGCCCAGAACTCGGTACCATGTTAAAACTACTACCGTATGACGAATTAGTGACTTCACTTTTAACATATGCCTGAGAACTAAGTTGACGTTGAAATATAAGTAGACCTTGATATCTCGGAGGATCATTTCTGACATAGATCCTATAATTGGAGGTTCCTGTCTAATGTTGTAATGCCGTGTGTGGTACCAACTTAAGATTGGTTTCCTAAGTATTTTAGGAATATAATCATTAATGACTTAATGTTCATCAACTGATTTGGAAAAACACTCCGGATGATGCTATTGGTACTAAATCAGTGTTTGATGTGTATGCTGATGTTCAGCTATGATTTGAGTACTCAAGGGATAGTCTCAATATTGATGTTTTGCCAACAATTGTTTTTGCAATCTGGATAAATCCTATCAAAGTTTCAATGTTTTTCAAATACAAATTAAATGTCAACAATCATCTCAGCGTTTCCAATTACATCTTCTTATAAAGTGAGTTGCTAAATGTACTGAATGAGAATTTTATTCTATTGTATATCATCTGAGGTATTCCGTTACGCAGGTGTCTTATCAGCCTAATGAGTTATGCTTGCAATTTTGCAATAATGATATTTCACGTAGTACTGTATGCAAATATGGAAGAATGATATTACAAGTAATTGCTCAAGATGCTGCCCTGGAATTATCAACTTAATTCAGACCAGTGACTAGAATCTCATGCGTTTCAAAAGTAGAAAACCATTGATACACTTTAGTGCATTTTTCCTAAAATGCCTCAGTCTAGATGTTGATAGATGAATCATTCTTCCAAAATAAGAACATCACATCACATCACATCACATCACATCACATTCAACCACCATATTCTTGCGATTACCTCAAGGAAAAGACAATTCGGGGAAAATTGAATGTGATAGGAGGAAAGAGATATCACAGGCGCATATTTTTAACACAACAAGGAAGATATGAATTCATTGACAGGTTTTGGAATTTTTGAGATAAATGGAAATCCGATGTAGTCCTGGAATTCTACACTGGTAAAGAAAATGTAAAATAATAAGGGATCATTGAGTGGTCAAGGAGATTATGGTAATTTTTCAGTAACAATAAAATGTAGACTCTTATATATGTCTCAAATAATAGAATCAGCAGAAATTGCAAGTCATAGTCTCAAGAAGCTAGTCTATCGAGAGAGAAACTGTATTTTTCGCTTCAAATCATTTTTGCTTTTGTGATGTCTAGTCGGTGATGGTGTCGGGCGGGCTAGAGATTGGTAGGCTTCCTATTGGCTGAATGTTTTTGCATGACATAGTCTTCATCTTACTGTGTTGATAAATATTGTTGTTAATCCATTCCATGAAAAAGGATACTCTGGCTCACACAGTCGGGTAGCTTTTGGATCATTACCTTTCCCGAAAGAAGGCAACCTAATTTGAATATCTCCAGCAGCTGATTGTCATACAACATTCAGTTGCAACACCGACAAAAATGATGGATGCATCATCAACCTCTCCATCAAACGAATTTGAGCAACTGCAGCCTTCAAATGAGACAACGTATGCAAGTATCTCATTCAAATGATAAAAATATCCAGGGATTTCAAAAATTGAAGACAAATTCATGTACTGAAAAGACCATCAGGAACATCATGACATGGCCTGGTCTCACACAAGATGCTGAACATGTATATTCCATTTGTCCAGTTTGTCAAGTAACAAAGAAGGGGAGAAAGAAATGTAGATTATTGCCTCATAAAGTAACAGAATCTGATATCTGAGTCATTGTCTGTGGGGACTTAGTGGGTTCATTGATTGTTTTGTTCAGACTACTGCATGGGCTATAAGGACCACCTACCACACCACACTACGGGCAACTCCATCCCAACTGGTGTATGATAGAGACATGAATTATAATATTGCATTCAAAGCAAACTGGGATTATGATTGTAATAGAAGGAGCTCATTTCCTAATACGGATGTATCAGGAAATGAACACACACTGACCTACCTTGGCTGAAGGATCAAAAAGCTAATCCCTAAACACAATAGGTGGTAAACATATTAAGAATAAAATATTAAACTAGGAGATGTGTGTATGTGTTGATGTAAGGAGACATCCTGTACTGTTAGTGCATAGTAAACAATAGTAGAGTCAAAATATTCTAATATTTACTCATAACTAGTTACAAGTAAACTATCCTCCTACTTACCCACCACAAGTTTAACTATGATAACTGATTGACTAGTTACACTCAGTGAAGATTAAATATTGTTTATAAAAGGAAAGTATCCTTATACAATCCAGCACTGTATCCAATCTAGAACGGCTACAATAATGATCTAAATATAGAGAAAATTAGAGAGTTACGCTATCAAATAACAAAATAGTCTAAAGGCTAAACAAACTAATCCTTATTGACTACCAACTTGACCTTATGAACAAGTTGAAGAGACATGTCTATACAGTTGGGAAGAAGCTTTAGAACGAGATCTAATTCTTCAAGAGGATTCACAAACTTCTCTAGAGAGGGGTAAAGAAGCTCTCTTTGAGAAAAGATCCGAAACTACACAAGACTAAAGAATAAAAATAATCTAAAATAGGTTAAAATTTTCATTGTTTACCTTCTATATTGTAACATAGAGTACATATATCCGAACGAGTGACGCAAGACCTTTCCAAGAGGACAGTGTGGCGCGAATCATCAAAGGAAACAATGGATTGCAAAAACATCTACAAGTTACCAAGGCTATTACAGCAACTGTGAATGTAAGACAAATCTGTGCCTTGTTTTTGTATTGTCATGACAATGCCATCCCACCATAAATGTAAAGTTGAAATTAGGATATCCATTCCTAGTGCCATGTGTAGATTGTATCCAATTATCATGCCAAATCACAGTTGTTGTACTGTGTCATCTCTAGCCAACTTCCAGTTGACTTTGTGGCTAAGCACAAATCCTGGCAACAAGAGTAGCAAAGGCATATTGTATTTTGTTACACATTTTTCTGTTTTTGTAGTCCTAGAGACTTCCTTTGATTGGTTCTGCAATTCAAATATTGATTGGGCAGACTGTTTCTTTGAATATTGTTTTGCAAAGCCTGTGTCCATTAAGCCTTTATCTTTTAGTCATCATTACTAATTTCAATAATAAGTGATACTTCTAGCAGTATGCCTGGAGTGTGTGTGGTTTCTTTGACATTCAAGTTTTGAATGAGATCTATGACGTTGGATTTTTTCAAGCTGGAATGTAGTATCATGTGACTTGAGTTGTTGTACATGCTTATTGATTGCTCAGACGTATGAAACTCAAATGCCTAGCATTGTCAAAAAATGAATATTGGTTTTCATCACATGATTTTACTTTAGAACTAACAGCTACTCTAATTTTATCTTCCACGAGTTTTGTGTGTTTTTGAACAGCAACTTTAGTTTTATAACTCTTGTGGCACCTGCAAGAGCAGCGTTTGAAGGATTGCTTGAAGTTGTTACTGGCCTTGTCGTCAGTAAAGGTTTTTACAATATCTTAAAAATCACAATTTGCTTCCATAAAAACATGAGTTGTACTCAGCATATTGAATGTCATCAAGTTTGCACTTTTACGTATGGAAGGGTACACAAATCCTTGGTTGGGTCATTCAAGATCTACAATGACCTTTTGTTTTTATCCTCAAAAATATCTTCACCCATTTTAGAGGTGCTTGCACGATAAAAATGTTTGATATCAGGCTACTTAGAAAATCAAAATTGCCCTTGACCGCGTGTAGTGTTTCTGGGTTTTTGAGCATCTCCAACAAAAAACAAAAGGTAATATGGAGCATTTTCAGCTTGACTGCATTGTTTTCTGAATCCTTCTTACACTTTTCCACTTGGAAGTTCTTTGTTCCTAGCATTTTGACTCCAACTTTGTTTTCAACATTGCTCACCTACAAGACTATTGTAGTATTGATGAGACATAGAAATTTGATGCGGATGAATAGTAGGCTTTGTAGATAACATAGATTTGTCATGTTGGAGAAGAATCTAAAAGTAAATGTGATAATGCTAGACCTAAATGTGAAATATGTAGGTAAATAATAGGTAAAGGAACTTACTAGAGATTAGAATACAAAAATGTTATCAATTCTAGAATTAAACCTTTTTCTAGAAAGTATAACTTCTCTGATTGAAAAGGCATATTCTCTTGAAATTTACTAACATGCCTTTTGACTCATTTGTTTAGTCGTGTGTCCTAGTCTTGACATGATCTTCCTGTCAGATTCATGTGAAATATGGTTCCTTCAGCCGTGGGATCAGTGAAGAATTCTCAAGATTTTGATCCACGATACAATTACGATACGTATGTTGGGTTTGGTTTCAAGTGTTTCCTTTGCACAAAAAGTGATTGGAAAATGAATGTCTTCCTCTCTGTTGCCATCTTTATAGCATGCATCCAGCTACATTTTCGTAATGTACTTTCCACGGAAGTCGAGGGTAGTGTGGCAGAATTGAACAGTCGAATTGTTGGTGGGACTAGAGCAAATGCAAAGCGATATCCGTGTGGTGAGGTAAATCCTGCACAGGCATAAATACTCAGGTTTCTACCTTATAGATGTTTAAATATAAAACATCAATATAATGTGTTTCTTATTTAGAAACTAGAGAGACTTCTAATTATAAGTTTCTCTTTAGAGATAAGGAAGACAACCGTTATGAGTTTTCCTTTTTGTTAAAAGGAACAGTAATGGATTCTTGTTGGAAAAATCAGTAAGATTCTTCCAGTAAGAATCTTCGTTATTCTAAGAATCTAGAATAATTACTAATTCTCATAATTTCTGTTTTTTCGTATTTTACAACCACTTTTACTTTCTTTCTTTATCTAGGTTAAGTCAAAGTGTTAACACTTACTTGAGGATCCAAATCCGACCTAAGAAGCAACTCAAGCATGCTATCAAAATTGGTACCTCGAAAGTCGCGCGGTTTCGAAACGCGAGTGACGGAGAACGAAGTTCCAAGCACCGATT
>CAAAJI010000532.1:8368-22260 GCA_900642245.1 Fragilaria radians | reverse complement strand
CGTTTTTTTATTTTTATTTATTTTTAATGTTTAAATGTTTAAATGCATGTGCTGTCCTAACGAATGAATTGCAACTTGAGGGGACAAAGTCGAATCCGAGTAAGAATGAGGGATTCGGAATAAATCTGGCTGATAACCTAGCACATATCCTGATGGGGATATTATCGGGGTGCAAGTTACACCTAGCCTTAAATGCTTAATATTCGAGAATAAGAATTTGATCATGCCTCCGGAAAAGGATCGGAGGTTATAACATGATGCCGGATTTCGTTCTACTCAAGATCAGAGGTTAAGATACTTCTGTTGATATCTTTACCTTTTGGTTATTTCGATTGTGAACCGAAGGGGATAATCTTTAGAATCACTCTTTTAGTTTCTGAACTTTTAGTTGACCTTTAATCAATGTGAGTGTGATAGGATGAATGGATCATCACTTGTAATATCTCAGTTACTTTTATACTATATTATTCATTAGAGATACGAAATAACGAAATTCGGAGTGTACATGGTAATTCTACTAAACCAATGCATCAAATCTTGCAAACAAACATTAAGCAATATCGCATACATTGAGTTGCAAATTATACTCCAACGTTAGTGTCCAGACTACCTTATTTCCTCTAAAGGAGCAATACTATAAATATAGGCAATTCAAAGAACTTACAATTAGAAACTTCAAAGTTCATGGTATATTGCAATACAGCTTGATTTTGATTGCCTACAGAGAAAAGGAGAGATAAGGTAAATAGGACCAGGATATGTTAGGGTACTTTCCAAAAGAAGGAAAATATTGTGAAACAATTACGGAGAGGATGTCAATGACTGGTTACAATTTCTTTGTGGGGCTATGTACTTTTCCTGAGAAATCCCATTCTAGTAGTATGAATTGCAAGAAATACTATACCCTCACATAAGATAGCATTTCGTCATCTGATTCAGCACCGAAAGAAAAAGAAAAATGAAGGATAGAAACGTTCCATAGGACTTGAGCTGTTTGCTGCATTGAAGACAAGTTTACGTTCATTCCACATTTGTTATATTTGTATATGTTAAACAATGGGGTAATTACAACTTTTGATGACTTTTTACCTTCATTTGTTTGATCAACTGAATAGTAGACTTTCCAACATGTTTTAACGTGGGTACCTATGTTTCTTCTCTATTCATTATTGCGTCTTGAGAATTATCTATTGACTAATTCAAATACGCAAGTCAAGATAACCAATTTGAACACCATACGGCGTGATTCCTTTCTGTGGAGAGGTTTATCAATGACCAATTTCGAGCGAGGATGTTTCAGCAGAGGACAAGGACAAGAGATATGGATTTACAACATTGTCAAAGGATACAGGACCAAGGATTTATCCTGATGGAAATGTGGTTTGTCCTTGAGAGAAACGCAAGAATACGTATGTACCCATTTCTGCCCCTTATATGGTTGAATTGGACAAGCAGTTCTGAGAATCATATTGTAAGAAAGTTGAAGATCCTGAAGCTTTGATTACTAAGTTGGAAGACCTCTGCCTTAGATTTGATGATGTAGAATCCATAATTTCAGAGAATCAGTTAATGATTCATGTGCTGAATACTCTCACTCTGGATTAGGATCTACAACTTGCATTGGTTGAAAAAAGAGAATTGAAGATAATGAAATTCCTTTGACATGTTGAGGAGATTAATGCAGAGTTGAATCTGAATAATGAAAAATTAAAATCTATGAAAAATGACAATGGTGAAAGATTCCAAGACCAAGCACCTTTCAGCGGTCAATTTAAAGGTACATGTAAAAAACTTTGGAAAGATTGGGCACATGTCATTCCGGTGCAAAAATCGTTAGCACCACCATGGTGGTAATCACAGGAGCACAAGCAACTGCCGGAAATCCATGCCATAAGACGGGTAATATAAAACTAAACAATTTTAAATTTGAGTGGTGACTTCAGGAAGTGTGAAAAATGTGCCGTTGCGAAGGCTACATAGAAGAACATAAACTATGAATGACAAGGTGGAAGCCAAGTCCCTGGAGAGTGATTATTTTAAAATTATTTTATGTAAATTGTGAGCCTAGAATTTAATTGTCTACTTTCAAATTACATAACTGGATCATGATTTTGATACTAAAGAGGTTCATAGAGATGATCAATGACTTGGATTTTTGTATGTGCCCATTGCTTCATAATGATTTTCAATTCCTGATGAAATGACTGGAGGTCCCCAAAATAATACTTAGATGACAATTTACTCATACTTTTATGACTATCCTCATGCCTTTTGATGACCTTTAGGAGCATCTTCCTTGGAAATGCGAAGTATATCTGACTTTTGCTTCTCAGTAGTAGAATTGATAATCTTGGGCATTTTTGTGTCTTTAGATGGGATAATTACCCCTAAGTCGTTACCTACTTCTCCTTTGTGACGTCCTGATACCTTGGTCAATTGCCTTTGGACTATTGAGTGACTCCCCTTTTATTGGTGAACTCATTGTAATGAGGATTTTATATATATCATATCTATTCATATATTATTTGGTTTTTGATTTTAAAATTCACGCGTATGGCTTATATGATGAAGTTTCAGACTCAATACAAGACGGATGTTACTTACTACATGAAGTTTAAAAATAGCTATTAGTGATGAATGTACGCTCTTCATGTAAGCTTAATAATTCTAACCATGGACGGTAGCTAAAATTCCTGCTTAAGAATAAAACTCTGACGGAAAATAAGTTCTAATTGGTAGTACACAGCTGAGCCTGAGTAACTAAGAAGTAAAGCTTCAATTGAACCTTAATTGGTAGAAGACAGTCACATCCTGCTTTCATAAGAAGTACAGGTATAGTTGATTTTGAAGATTTGTAGAAGACAAGAGTGATCTGTGACGCCTGAAGTACAGTCACATTTCAACTTGACAGCTTGAAATCCCAGTAGACACTTCCAAGGAAAGAGCAGTAAAAGATAAAGATAAAAGAAGGTGTCAACAAGAGAGGAAGTGAGAGATTATGCAAAGATAATTGTTAACTCTGGGTCTGGACCAGATTACCAAATTTAGACACCGCTTGGATTGCCTCCTGGTGAGGGTAACGTATAACAGTCAAACTCAGATAGATTATACTGAAGAGAGTGAAGTTTCAGTCCTTATTGCCTTCTACTAAGGACTCCTGTGGATTTCAATGCCAGCTGCGCTTTACGTGTTTTAAGTTTGGGGTCAGCTCTCCCAAAGTTGCGAAGTTTTGTCCCGCTTTACGCTTGGTTTATGTTATTGCTATTGTTATCCTGCCAGCCCTCACCAGGCCCGGGCTTGTACTTTCAAGAGGGATTTGAGGTTTACTCCTCCACGCTTTGAGTACTCCCGTAGCCCTTGGTTGTGGGATTTATACAGTTTTCTTCTGCCTCCCAGCTGGGAGCGTCAATGAGTAATGTGCGTTCAAAAGTCTCGGTCATGCTCAGAGAGGGAGGGCCAATTTTAAGGAGTTTCTCGCTATTCTTTGCAACGCGATTTAAGGTAAGTTTTAGGCGCTTCTTGCTTTTCTTGCAAAATATGATTGGTTAAAGACTAACTCAGCCTGGCTTGAGATGTAGAAAATTATTCCCTGCTTGCTATTTTTCTTTTGTTATGACGCTACAACGTTACAGGCGTTTCTTGCCTTGTGTTTTATAGAGTTTTCTCTCATAGGTGTTTGTTTAGTGCTAGGATCTTTTTAAGGTTCAAGCAGAAAGGGATTTCTGGGAGAAAAATGACAATATTGTTACTCACACACAAATACTGATGCCAAGGCAACAAGCAAAACAATCAAACACAAGCGTTTTAGCTTTGTAGTTAGTTACCTCCTAGCTGAGGGAGTCTAGGTCAATTGAAAGATAAATAGTTCTAGAATAAATTTTTGCAATAATTTTTTGTGTAGATTGTGAGTCTATAGTTTACATTGCGGGACTGTCCATCTTAGTAATAAAGCGAGAGCTATAACGAAGGTTGCAAACAGTTTTCCGAACCATCAAGATGTGCCAAAGATATTCTAACATATACTATTAACTTCTCTACCAAAGATTTTACAATTAATCATCCATTTTGGAAAAAATTAGATATTCTTGAGAAAGCAGCTATAAAAATGGCAATGAAAAATATCTTTAACCAAAGGAGCTAAATAAACAGCACCATTAGCCAAAAGGATCAATCATCATAATGTTGGACTTGACCCAACGCATTGCAAATACTTGACATTACCTAACCAGTCCACTTTCAGCTGGTAATAACAATAATTTACTTTTATAAGTTATGGTGCATCTAAGTTATGGCTTTTAGTGTTGATGATTTCACTGATTACTGTTCAAGTATCTTCTTAAATATAAGAGTAAATGAAAGGAAAAAATGTTGACTTTATTCACGAAATTGAAAATTGCTTGAACCAATGTCAAATATATCTGTTGTGATGATTCTGGTGAAGAAAATTTGTTTTATAGTGCTTGTCATGCAAAAAGCTACAACATCAAGTTCAAATTCTAATGTCCAAGAACTCCCCAACGAAATGGAAAGGTAGAACGGAAGTTCCAGGCATTCTATTGGTTGACAATTTATGTCCCAAAATGCCTCGACAGGAGTACAAACTTGGCACGTAGAAACTTGATATCATGGAATCATCAAAATCAAAATTTGTAAAATCTAGTGACAACATACGAACGGCGTTTTTAGCAGAATTTGGAGAAGAATGCTGGTAAATCTAATATTTGCTCATAACCTTAAGAAGCCTAAAATTTGTATTATTTTCCTTATGCATATTTGAAAGTACCTTGAGCGTTGCGAAGCGAACACAAAAAATTCGAACTGCGAATGTTCGGATTTTTATTTCACTTCTCCATTTCAAAGTGAACATATTTTTTCACAACCTGTTTTCAAAGAGCACTTCCTGTGAGACTCTTTCGTTGAAACAAGTTTATCAAGTAGTTGGATAATACATTTCATTGCTATCCGACATGATTCATTACTATGCAAATCATATTTCGATTGCAATCATGATACTCTGTCTTCGTCATATTATCGGTCATGCTGCTGCGGTAATTCCTGCAAGGGAATTGAACAGTCGTATTGTTGGTGGGACTAGAGCAAATGCTACACGATATCCGTATTACACATATTTGAGGGCTTTCACAAAATCTGGCAAAAAATGGTTTTGTGCAGGATCTTTAGTACACTCGGATGTAGTCTTGACTGGAGCTAGTTGCCTTTTTGAATACAATGATACAGTCATTAAAGTCATTGCATATATAAATTACACTCAAAGCATTGCTGTCACATGGAATCTAGCAGAATACGTACATGTACGAGAGGCAACAGCATGGAACATGCATCCTAAATTCAATTTTGACAATGCTAACAATGATATATGTCTAATCTTTTTGGATAAGCCCGTACCTGATGTATTTCCAGTCAAGCTTAACAGTGATGCTGATTTGCCTGCTGATGGTGATCCAGTGACAGCAATTGGTCTTGGGTCTGTTGTTGATGCTGAAACTCTCGGATTTCCCAACTACTTGCAAGAAGTAATTGTGCCCATTGTCTCATTTGAAGATTGCAATGATTCAAATTCTTATTCAGGAAATGTCACAGATGAAACCATGATTTGTGCAGGATTTACTTCTGGTGGGAAAGATACGTGCAATGGAGATGGTGGTGGCCCGCTTCTTGTTGCAGGAAACACAGCTGCAAACGACATACAGGTAGGTTTGACTTCATGGGGTGAAGGATGTGCCCTCAAAAACTTTCCGGGGGTGTATACCAGAGTGTCATATTTCAAAAATTGGATTGATACAAATATTTGTCGACAGAGTAAGCAGAAGCCTAAATCATGTCCCAAACCAAAGCCAACAAGAAAACCTACCAAGTCTATGGTCCCAAGTCGCCCTTCTCGAAAGTCTAAGCCAACATCATCCCCTATTCCAAAGCGCATTTGAGGCGAGATGAAACAATGAAAGGCCATGATTGACTTTATTCTAGACTCTGATAATTTATTTTTCATGATCTCTTAAATATTACATGTTTATTTACTTCTACAAAGCTTTCTGATATTCTCATCTGGATTGCACCTCGGTATACAAGCCATAGCCCCTTAATAAGTCACAGTAATTGGTGATTTTCTTTGTATTAAGTCTAAACAAATCCGAAAACAGTAATTTCATTTGCAAGGAATCAAAACCTTCTAGATAGGATGCCTTTTCAACATCTTATACAGCATTGCACGGCAAAAACACCTACAGAATCAATATGTACGCTTTGCGTTGCATGGCAACAGGGTATGCAAAAAAGATTAATTACAGGGAGGTGGTGGTTTCTTCACTGCATATAAGATGATTGCATCTTTTGTTTTTGGAATTACTCACTTTAGCCAGATCAACAAACCTAAAAAAGATAATATAGAATTTAGTAAACTTGTTCACTTTAGTCAATTTGTTGACCACCCACTTCTTTGAATTTCCAAAAAATGACAATACAGCAGCAAAGGAAGCTTCAAAACCTAAAGATAGCGTAGTCCATCAACAGCAGCAAATTACACCTTTACCAAAGAAGGTAGATCCAGTGATTCAAAAAGTGGTGAAGAAGGAAACAACAAAACCCGTACCTAAAGTGGTACAACAACAACGAACTCCGATACCAAAGATGGAAGATCCTGTGATTCCTCAAATGGCACACAAAGAAACAATCAAGCCAATGTCTATAGTGGCACAAAAACAAAGTACTCCTCCACCCACTTCAAAGAAGGAGGTAGATCCAATCATTCCGAAAGTGGTAAAGCAGGAAACAATGAAACGTATACCTATCTTGGCACAACCACAAAACACTCCACCAACCCAACCAAAGAAGAATCTTGTGACTCCGCAGGTAGTAAAGCAAGAAACGATAAAGCCTGTAATTGCAGCAGTACAACAACAACAAGTCAATTCTCCACCTTTACCCGCTGTCATCAAATAGAATACTGCAAAGCTGCAAGACGAAACTCGAAAAAAGCCCATCAGACCGCTTGATCGGAAACGACTAGAAATCATTCAAAAAGCACCAGCCGTTAATATAACCTTTGTTAACATGATGAAGGAACCCCTTGACTTTCCACACAAGGGGGCACGTGATGAAAATGGCAAATGGGGATATGTACACGATGAGACGGCACTTAGTACGAATCCTCCCGTATTTAATTTTCCACAATTGAAAGAAGCATGTGACAAACGTGATAATCATTACAATATGCTTACCGAACAAGTAGACTTTCAAGCTGATCAAGAAGCAACCAAGAGTGGAAAGCCACGAGCAAAAATATTTTGCTTGGTTTATACCATTGAAAGTGGACATGATCGAATTCCGTGTATTCGAGAAACCTGGGGGTACGTTGTAATTTTCAAGGAAAAGGAATGGCTATTTTGTTGCTTATGCTTCTCTAACTTGTTTCCTCCCCAATCTCTATCTTAGACCAAGATGTGATGGTTTCATGGTTGGATCGAATAAGACAGACACTGCAGTAAATGCGGTTGATATTCCTCACAAAGGACCTGAAGAATATGATACTATTTGGCAAAAAGTACGATCTATGTGGTCCTACATTTACGACAATTATTATGAAAAATATGATTGGTTCCATATCGGTGGTGATGATCTATACTTGATTGTTGATAATCTTCGACTGTATTTGGAAAGTGAAGAAATACAAACGGCACTGAATGGAGGGATCTACCTTCCCAATGGGGATGAAACTACTCAAACACCTCTCTTTTTAGGGCGTCGTTTTCAATATTTGGGAGACCCCAACGATATTTTCAATTCTGGTGGCTCGGGGTATACTCTCAACAAGGCAGCCCTCAAACTTCTTGTGGTGGAAGGATTCCCCAATTACTTTCCACACATGCACACATTTTCTGAGGATACCATGGTGGCAAGAATCTTTCGAAAGTTTGGAGTCTATCCATACGACACCAAGGATGAAAATGGTGGTGAACGATACAATCCATTCCAGGTAAGGGAGTATTGACATGTGATTGTAATTCATATCCTCGGAAATCATTTTCTCAACCATCCATTTTATTCGTATCGTGTCTGAATACAACCATGAAGCCCGGACATCATTGGGGATATAGACCGCCAGCTGACATTAGCAAAGATTGGTATGCCAAATATTCCATTGATGTGAAATGGGGCAAGGAACATTGTGCCAAACGGAGTGTGGCTTTCCACTACGTTAAGAAGGAAACACAAAAACGGTTGCATGCTATCTTATATAAACTTTGTCCAAGCAAATAAATAGAGAATTATCATTGTGGAATTACAATTTTTTAAATTGTAAACTAGATTTAAAAAAAATTGATCGGTATATACACGCTTGTTTGAAAAACCTAAAAATGATGCATGTTAAAATCTACTGGAATACAGAAAATATGTTTTGCCCTAGAAATAATTTCATGAATTTCTTAGATAAACAAAACACATATGATCTATATCCTTGATGCCTTGAATACAACATGAGCAATTCAAAAGTGCAATATGCTTTAACTGGATTGTCTGTGCCCTTGTTGGACATATATTGTGGTTCATTTTCAAAATGCGGTTTTGGCTTTTTGATGGCTATCTGAACAGCATCCCATTGGGTATTTATACACATATCCCCAGATAAACTCCAATGATGTTCTTAAATTTTTTCTTTCTGGGATCCATTTGTACAGTCTTCATAAAGTTGAAGCACACTGTTCTAGCAGCTAGCTCAATTACGCTTGCACAGCTCTTCTAAAAGTTGAGTCCTGGTATTGAAATCTTTTGGTATTTTCTTTTTTCATTGCTAAACTTAAATTCAAAATTCGATAGAGTCAACGTATCAGATGGAGCACTAAAATTTCAGGTCAAAAAGTACTAGTATACAGCTACTAGAAATGGAAGGTGTAGTAAATGGTGGTGCGACAGGAGTCAGCAGCAACCGGCTAGTGCTGTAATGGTTACAGGAATTATCGTTTCTGTGCCCCTGTGAGTGTGTATCCCAATGCTACCAACGGTACCAAACTCAGCCAAGAATAAATTTCATATTTTGGCAAATGGGCGGATGTCTATAATTGAAGATTCACGTTATCCCAGGTAACATTGACACAAATTGTGGTGTGATGCTGTCACATTGCCACTGTACTAGAGAATTTGTGTGAAGGTGTGATAGTCCGTAGTTACTAAGATTAGTATGATTGTAATCAGAACTGTACGGGGGGGGGGGGGGGGGAAGATGGCGAAGTAACATTTTCTAACAAGGCATCCTTGAGTCTAGAACACTTAGTCTTGGCTAAAAATTACTTTCTCAAGGGTGGTCATTCTTCCTTACTCCCTGAAATGTTAAGAGATCTAGTAGCCCTGAAAAGAAAAGAAAAACGAAATAGAAAAATGAGCAAGAAAAAAGTAGCTCAAAAGAAGAGGACTCATTGCATGTTCCTTCACTAAATCTACTAATGACAAGTGACAAGGTGAAGATCCCAAAGAATTCAGAATAGTTAGAGAAGATGTCAGAGAAAGGAATAAGAATGTTTCAAATACCGACCTCAACGATTTAGCTGTACAGGAGTAGCACTTTCCATTGACGTATGCAACAATAGTGGTAAACTTGAATTTGAAACTTTGAAAGGCTGCAACACAAAGATTATGAATGGAGAAGGGAGTGCAAGTTTCACGTGGTAGAAACTCAAGATGAAGTTACCCACGTTTGTGAAAATGAAGGAATGTTCGGTAACAGTAAACAAAAAAAGAATGAAGGCCCTGAGTTTAGATAAACAATTTGGAAGTCCTGCAAGTAAAGTTGAAGTCATGCGCACAAATATAACTGATGAACAGTTTCTGATTCAAGTATTGAACAATTTTTAATCAGTGTCTAAGCTGATGGCCAAAGTATTGAAATGTAGTTCATTGTTGGAATTTCTGAAAGCAATAAATTTCAAGTGCTTTCTATAAACTCAATGATTAGGAGATGTAATCAAAAACCAATGCAGAGAGGAACATTCTATCCTTTATATGAAAATGAGATACAGATGCTTAGGGAAATATATAATACTGGTCTCATTTTGATTAGGAGTGTAAACAAAATCCAGGAATTTTGGGGCACTATTACGTTTTTACATCATCAACCTAGTCACTATATATTTTCAAACTTAGAGAAAATAGCAAATACGGGAATGACAACAACAACCTTGCCGGGACATGTTGTGAGTGTGATAAGGTCACAAGGAATCAGTGGAGTTAATCTAATAGATTTGAATATGTCGCTATTTCCTGTGATGAGTGAAATATTACAATTTCTTACTTCATGAAAGAAATGCAACCACGTATTAAGCAATTCCTGAACTTTGGCAAAAAAACATTTAAATAGTATCTTATTTGAGACGTAAATTTTTGACCATTAATTGTTTCAGGTATAAAGTGGAGATAAGAAATAAAATTTCGACACAAAGACTATTATTCTAGAACTAAACCTTCTCTTGAAAAATAACCTTTTCTTGAAAAATCCCATCTCTCAATCAAAAGGTTTCTTTTCTTGAATTTTACTAAAGAATCTTGTGACCAGTTAGTTTAACTAACTATGTTTCTTTAACAAGATTATTCTTGTGCCCTAGTCTTGACAGTTTATGTCATTTGCTTCCTCTAACAGTGCCATTACATACGGAACGCATCTGCTTATAGACACACGCTGAACGCAGATACAATTTTGAAGCTTAAGGATGCTGTTGGAAAAAATGTGCGTCCTAATGGTTTATATCTTTAAAGAAAAATGTCCGTATTTCTTAACCTGATTATTTCACATTTGACATTGGTGACAGCTTTTGATGTGTTTTTCAATATCTTTGCTGAGCCCTGGTGTGAACGTATGGTTCTTTTTGTGTGTTGAATACCTGGAGGCTGTATAGCAGTATGGTTCACATTGGCTTCCTAAGTGCTTTAGGAATGTAAATCATATTGTTATATAGTATGGCATTATGCAAAGCACCAGTTTTGGATAGATACTCAGGATGATGATTTGCTGATGCTGAATCAGTGTTTGTTCCATCTATCCAACAATCCTATGTATTCATATGAACTCATAACAAAAACTGCGCACAACACCGGGGAGGGGCTGGTTTCGAGCCCCAGAACTTGGTACCATGTTAAAACTACTACCCTATGACGAATTTGAATCCCCCCCCCCCTAGACCACAAGCTCAAATTAGTGACTTCACTTTTAACATATTCCTGAGAACTAAGTTGACGTTGAAATATAAGTAGACCTTGATATCTCGGAGGATCATTTTTGACATAGATCCTATAATTGGAGGTTCCTGTCTAATGTTGTAATGCCGTGTGTGGTACCAACTTAAGATTGGTTTCCTAAGTATATTAGGAATATAATCATTAATGACTTAATGTCCATCAACTGATTTGGAAAAACACTCCGGATGATGCTATTGGTGCTAAATCAGTGTTTGATCTGTATGCTGATGTTCAGCTATGATTTGAGTACTCAAGGGATAGTCTCAATATTGATGTTTTGCCAACGATTGTTTTTGCAATCTGGATATATCCTATCAAAGTTTCAATGTTTTTCAAATACAAATTAAATGTCAACAATCATCTTAGCGTTTCCAATTACACCTTCTTATAAAGTGAGTTGCTAAATGTACTGAATGAGAATTTTATTCTATGGTATGTCATCGGAGGTATTCCGTTACGCAGGTGTCTTATCAGCCTAATGAGTTAGGCTTGCAATTTTGCAATATAGAGATATCACAGGCGCATATTTTTAACACAAAAAGGAAGATATGAATTCACTGACAGGTTTTGGAATTTTTGACATAAATGGTAATCCGATGTAGTCCTGGAATTCCACACTGGTAAAGAAAATGTAAAGTAATATGGGATCATTGAGTGGTCAAGGAGATTATGGTCATTTTTCAGTAACAATAAAATCTAGACTCTTATATATGTCTCAGATAATAGAATCAGTAGAAACTGCAAGTCATAGTCTAAAGAAGCTAGTCTACTGAGAGGGAAACTTTATTTTTCGCTTCAAATCATTTTTGCTTTTGTGATGTCTAGTCGGTGTTGAAAAGATCTTAGCGCCCATGCTAGACAAATAATCTAATATGTCGTATTGAGCTAACGCTGGAGAGACTGCAAAAGAGATGTTACCTGCTGTTATAGGCTCTCTTGCAGCTAGCGCTTGTGTTACAGCCACAGTTACCGCAGCAATCAGGGCATCCGTGGTAATTCCTTTGGTAGGTCTTGCAGCACGGCTCGTTTTGACAAGTTTTTTTTTATGCGTAGAGCGTTTCTCCTCTTAGATAATTGGTGTAGTGTAACAGTGTTAATGCGTAACAATGTCTTGGTTAGGCTGTTGTAGGTCTTTTGCACAGAGGAAGCATGAGGGATTCTAGCTAGTTAGGCTATATCCGTAAGTTACAACTAATTGAAGATTAAGTAATAGATAGGTTAAAGCAGAGATAGTGAGACTAAGTTACGGAAAGCAAAAAGATAGGAACACTCGCTGGATTTTGAATAATATTCCGTTGTAGGAATGCGAATTTAAATGTGACGGTTGACAAATAGGTAAGTTTCAGGTGAAACGGAAATTTTGTATTTGAGGTGCGTGATATTAAGTAAGCAGTGTCGCCTCGTGACGTTATATTCTCACATACAGCTGCTCAATTCTCTTTCATTACTACTATGGCAATTTGCCAGATTTGTTGCTACTGCATTGCTTGCACTTTGAATTGCCTGTAAATCGAATTGCTCCTTGAAAGGAAATAAGGTAGACTGTAAACTAGTTCCAGTTGCAACTAAATTCATTACATATACCTTAAAGTATGCTAGCAAGATATGATGCTTTGCTTTCTTGGAAGACCTCAAGTTGCAAGATGTAAAAATTATCAAGTCAAGATTAAATTAACATTTATCCACCTATATTGTATCCCTATCCCTATCCCTATCCCTAATGAAGAATCTGAACAAATCCAAAACCTCCAGCCTGTGACGTTTTGGTATGGTGTTTTGGATAATTCCATACTTGTTGATTTCAGCAAAAGATATTAACTTTGTTCGTACGCAATCATTAAAAGATGACGTATGATCTCTCATTTGCCGCCGTCATGATAATGTGCATATACCTGTATAATAGATATGTTATAATAATACAGATCGATTTAGATTCCCTAGGGGGAAATTAAACAAATTAGAAGAGGACAGAGATAGGTGCCAGGGTGATTTCAAAAGATGTTACGTATTGTGACAATAAGGGAGAGGATGGCAATAAATGGGATTCTGAGCTGTTACAGAACGATACAATTATCAATTGTCTTCAAGGATTCATTAAGTGGTCAAGAAAGTTATGCAAATTTCTAGTAACAAACAATATCTAGACTCTTAAATATTAAACTTGAGAAAAGCATCATCACTTCACACATTCTCAGATAGTAGAATCAGTAGAAACTACAAGCCATACATTCACAAATGTTATTCCATCGAGAGAAACTTTGTTTTTCGCGTCAACGCATCATTCATGTGCGCTTTCGAGTTGGCAATGATGTCGGGCGGACTAGAGGTCTAGGCTGTCGAGATGGGCGACTAGGGAACAAAGACTTGGTAGGCTTCCTAGTTGGTGGAATATTTTTGCATGATCTAGGCTTCATCTTGCTGTGTTGGCAAATATTCTCATGAATCCATTCCTTGAAAAAGGATACTCTGGTATACACAGTCGGGTAGTTTATAAGACCACAACCTTCCCCGAAAGAAGTCAACCCAATTTGAATATCGTCAGCAGCTGATTGTCCTACGACACTCAATGGGCCACCCGAATCTCCATAACACGCATCTTTACCTCCGGTTGAAACACCAGCACAAACCATGGATGCATCCTCAACTGT
>CAAAJI010000531.1:20392-34431 GCA_900642245.1 Fragilaria radians | reverse complement strand
TTTGCTGCTGTTCGCTTCTTAGATTTGACATACATCTACATCTTGCTTTCGAAGATGATACGAGAAATCCAGACGATTGTGTTAGAGTAAGAAAACAACACGTACAAAAGAGACCGAAATATTAAGCCGTCAAAGCCATCATTTCGCAATATAAGAAGAAAGATGACGTCAGTAATGTTATCAGTATGTCATTAACTAGCTATCTAGTATATTAAGTAGTTAACAGATTTACACTAACGTAAAATCGCAGTAAATTTTACCCTTAAGGAAAAGGGAGCTTGCACACAATTTTGCGTTTGTAAGTAAAATAGCATCATTGTTTAATGAATGATGTATGTGAATGCATAAGAATTACTTCTGCATTCAGATATTGATGCTTAAAGTTAGGCAAAAACAAAGGATGTGAAAGATGATCAGCAGTTTATGGCTGGATTTCATACATGTATTATTCAATTCAATTTAAGGAAGAATTTTGAAACTCATTTATGTATTGATAAATATTTTCTGACATAACTGTCTAAACTAGATTCTATTGAGTTGGTCTCTATTGAAGAGTCAGTTTGAATGTCTAGTGCTTTGCGTCTCTTGGGAACTCTATCAGTGACTGGTGGGAGAAGCAAGATTTGAGTTTGTACAATACAATGTTTTGAAAGTCAAGGTGGTAGGAGCAGAAGCTTGAACAGGCAAGAGAAAGGTTCCTCCTAAAAGTTGTGACTAAATAAAAGATTAATCTAAGACTGACTCACATTTTGATGACGCACATATTTTCGAATTCCTAATATCCCTAATGGATAAACCCTAAACAAATAAACTAAGCTTGAATGAACGTAGAGGATATTTTCCAATACCCTCCTTATTATTGAAATTACTTTGTCAGAAGTAAAAAGAATCCTTCAAATCACTCGTTTCCTACTAGGTCTTAGATTCTAGACTAAAATGTGATTCTTTGCCTCGTCCGACTCGCAGAGCCTCTAATTTTCTCTTTTCTTCTTTCTTCCTTACTTGTATGATGAGTATCACTAAAATAACTAAATTACTGCAACACACTCCTGCTGGGTAACTGGTGCAGTTTCATTCCTCATTCATAATTGCTTTTCTCATATCTCTAAACTTTTGTCCTGTTAATGGTTTTGTGATAAAATCAGCTATCATTGCACTGGTTGGACAGTATTTGATTGAAACTTCTCCTCTTGCAATGAGGTCAGTAATAAAGAAGTATTTAATATTGAAATGTCTCGACCTTTTGCTTGAACTAAATTTCCATTCATCTCTAGTTTCATTGAGCTTTGGTTATCTCTATAGATGATATTCTCCTTAATATCATATCCTTGTGCTTCAAGAAACAATTTTGTCCACATCACTTTTGAGATAACATCATCCAGAGATACCAATTCTGCTTCGGTAGAGCTTTTGGTATTCACTTTCTGTTTTGTGGAAACTGTTTGAATTGCTCCTGCTCCCAATGACATAACTCCACCCGTGTGACTCTAGAAATCATTGTGAACGGCAAACGATGCATCCACATGCCATTTTATGTTTCTGGTACCATCTGCTTTTAGAGTCAATGTATCGTTTATTGTTGACTTAAGATAGTGAATCACTTTAAATAGCTTTGTCCAGTCCTCTTTGCATGCATTCTTCACACGTGTAGTTAAGAAAGCGACTGCTGGTTGTATATCACATCTTGTTCTCTTACTCAGAAATAGAATTTTAGCATCAAACGTATGAAATAGTTTTGCTTTTTCACTTTGAATAGCCCATGAACATACAAGGAGTTCCTCTGTTGGTTAACTTCCCTTGAATATCACTCTTAGTTGTGACAATGCCTATTTCACCAAAGGATCTTAAACTTTCAGGCATCCTTGGCTTACTTCCAAACAGGAGTTGATAAGGACAGATCGGCTTGCTCTTGATGGATGTGATATTGGACAGAAAAGTGACTGTCATAGCGCATTCTGCCCATACTCTAGATCTTAAATGATCAATGAGCTCTGCACTATTCAACATGGCTCTGATTCTTTCAAAGAAAGGCTGGAACTTCTTCTCTGCCTTCCCATTTCGCTGTGGGGTTCGAGGACCAGAAAATTCGAAGTTTATACCATATCCTTTACCTTTGCAGGCTTGAAATAAAGCTTTATTCTCTCCTGAATCATCACATCTTACGTGCTTGATTTCGATCCCAGCTATCTTCAAATCCGTCATCAGAGTCATGACCTTACACTTCAGATCACTCTTATTCTCCAAAAAGATGCTCCAGCAGTAATCTGTGTAGTCATCTACTAATAAGCACAAAAAGCGGGAACCACCATAACTTTCATCTCTAATAGAGCTTACATCTAGATAAATTCTCTCTCCAGGCACTTGACTTCCACCCTTCCAGTCTCTGTTAACGTTCTTCTGCCTTGCCTTTGCAATGGCACAATCAGTACAGACCTTGAGATCACCTTTCAACTTCAAACCGTAAATTTGAGCAGTCTTTGTCAAGCAATCTACTCCGCAGTGTCCAATCATGTTGTGGAACTTGTTCACATCAATGGTCTTACTTGCATCTGCTTTATTCTGAGCAATATAAGCAGAAGGGGGCTCAATCGGGATCATCTTGATTCCTGAGATAGTGCCATCCAAACTCTTAATGATCCTATCAAATGTGATGCTTGAAGATCCCTTTGTGAGGGAAATGCTCTCACCTTGATTACTGAGTACAAAGCCATTCTTGATTGCTTTGTTAAGATTGAAGAGATTAGCACATAAATCAGGTAGGTACTTAACTTTCTTAATAACGATGTCCAATGTAGAACCATTAAGTTGAATAACCTGACGTCTGAGACTTCCAACCTTAGTTGCCTTCATCTTACTGCCATTTCCGACTGTAACATCTATGTCTTGAATATCAAACATTCCAACCATAGACATGCAGTAGTGTCCACTGGCTCCACTGTCACAGATCCAGATGTCGTTACCTATCTTTTCATCACTTGCAGTTGCCGTAAAAACTACATCTTGTGATTTGAAGTTTGGTCGGTTGGAGTAACCGTTACTAGCGTTGGCATGGTTGAATCGTGATTCCTTCTTCTTGAGTTTGAGACAATTTTTCTTGTCATGGCCAGGCTTACGACAATATGAGCAAAAAATAGCTCCGCTTGAGCTACCGCTATTTCCTCCATGGTGAGATCCTCTATTTTTGCGCTGGAATGACTTGTGCCCAACTTGTCCACAATTACGGCATTTTCCTTTAAACTGCCCGCTAAAAAATGCATTTTCTTCTAAATCTTCGCCTTCTCTGTTGTTTTGAAGTATTTAAATTCAACCTTTCAAAACGTAGGCTCAACTTTCCCCTGATCTCTTCAATTGTGAGCGGTTTCTCAGCATCTCCAACTCTCCTTTCCATCATTGTAACTTGAAGTTCATACTCCGAAGTAAGATTGTTCAGAATATGATTCATAAACTGATTATCTGAGATGATTGAGTTCATGGCTTCAAGTCTTACACGGAGATCTTCTAAGTGTGTAATCCAAACCTCTGGATCCTCATCTTTCTTTAAGGACAACTCTCTGAATTGCTTCTCTAACTTTACCAAAGAAGGAGCAGAGATAGGCTCATACTTATTCTTAAGCCTTTCCCACGCCATGGCTGCGTTTCCATCTGGATAGTCTTTACTTTTACAGCCTTTAATTAAGTTAAAAGCAACGTTTCCGCTACTAGTCTTAATATCTATTGATAAAATGAGCTCAGAGTAGGCAATCTCATTTAACTTGATGAAAACAGACTTCTTCTTTCCAGATTCAGATTCTAGATCCATCTCTTCATCTGCTTTAGGGATGGACAACTTTCCTAATAACAATTCCTTGAAACCAAAACGCTTTGACTTGGCTAGGAACCTTTCACTCCAAATAGGCCACTCATCAACCTTTCCGCAGAAAGGGATGACACGAATAGTACTCAAATCTGTCATCTTCAATATTGCCAATAAACCAACAGGAATTAATCAAAACGAAAAGTCCTTGTGATCCAACTAGACGTATAGTAGGTACCCACGTTTAAACGTGTTGAAATGCTGTCTATCTTCAGAAAGGATCTAAAGGATCAAGGTGGTAGGAGCAGAAGCTTGAACAGGCAAGAGAAAGGTTCCTCCTTAAAGTTGTGACTAAATAAAAGATTAATCTAAGACTGACTCACATTTTGATGGCGCACATATTTTCGAATTCCTAATATCCCTACTGGATAAGCCCTAAACAAATAAACTAAGCTTGAATGAACGTAAAGGAAATTTTCCAAAAAGCTCACAGAAGAGAGTTTTATGACCTTCTTCTGAGGCTTCTGCTCTGTCAAGTTTGAAACTTTGTGCAGTTCACAAGCACAGTATTGGATGTTGTTCAAGGAATCTATTCAACAATCCACGTTTCAATGAACAAACTTGACAAGAGTTCCCAAACGTTGAATGAATGAGCTCATTACCTTTGATAAGTATGGCATCCCTGGAGGCAGGGAAGCCTTGACGCTGCATGCCAACAATCCAGGCCTTGAGATCAACTTCTATTTTCACAGACTAAATTGGCAGAGGTTCAGGCCTTTTTGTTTCGATTCCATCTTTTTGTTCTTTGCTAAACTAGAAATGGTTCTCTTGGGAACATAGGCAAACGCTATACATCCAACTCTTAGCTTTATATCCCCAACATACTTTTCAACAGCTTCATCTAATTCTTCTTGGCTGTATGACTTTTTCTTCAGCATGATGTTGTGAAATCGGCCAAAAACTAGGGACTACAAAATTTATCCTATCAAAATCCTTTATTTTTTCAATTCGTCACATTATTGGCTAGATTACATTTTCGGCCAAAACTGGTGTACAGCCATAAACTGCAACTCTGCGTTAGGTTAATTCAAAACATTTAATGGCAAACCAACGACTAACAACGTACGAGGATCTCAACTTTTGGAGTATGATTCACTTTATTTTCTAAGGACCATGAAGAATTTAAATACATCCTACGTACGAGAATACTCCGGTATATTTGGAACAGAAGAGTTACGACAAATGTATAACCTAACAATGGACACAAAATTAATGTCTTACACATTAATATTTGCACTATTTCACCAAACAAAAAAGACATTGAAATATCGCCAAATGTTTTGACAGAAAAAAATGGCAACGATTTTGGCAGCCTCATCATCAAGAAGTAATGAAAACGTTTTTTGCAGCGTGCGGAGTAAACCTCAAGTCACTTGTGAAAGCACAAGGGATAAACTTCAAGTTTGTTCATCACACTAGATATGAAATAGGCTACTGGTTCACTCCAATGAATCCATGTCTTACAGTGATGATCTCTCTATTATCAAAAGTACGAAATAACGAATGTCAAACTCCGATTGTTCGTTGAGTTCATGTTTTGAAAGTTTGAAAGCTCGTTTGAGAGACCTCTTAAAAGGGTGGAAACCACATAGCTGACAAAAGTATAGCGAGAATGAAAGCATGAGAAACTTGGCTACAGAGTTTTCACTATTTCGATGTATAATTCTTGTGGTTTTGTTTTCTTCAAGATTCCCTCCGACACAGCCGATTCTTTAAACATAAGTTCCTCTAAAAGTTGTGATTACTAATTAAAAGATTAAGAATAGCTCTGATCACACAATATTAGCAAATTGGGATGGGGCAGTAGGCTAATTGCCTAGGTAGATCTCCAGCTTCTGCCATACTTTGTAGTTTTATGAATGACATGTGCCCTAATCCCATATGCCATAAGTACAATTCAGCTTCAGGGGTGGTCTTAGTGATTTCAGAGTCTTCAGATTCATCTAAAGGTACATTATTCTTTTCATCTTTTGATCCTTGATGATCGGTGCTTTCTTCATGGCCTATAATTGATAGATTTTCACTATAAGCAAAGTTTTGATGTTCACCAACAGGTTGGGGTATGGATAAGTACCTTTTATACCCTGGAGCAGATTGGATTACCGGCACATTGCTTTTGTTGAGTGGTACTGTTCTTTTGTACTTATTGCCATTCCAGGAGAGTATCACCCGATCAGAAAATGTAGTACATAGGATAACATCAGTTGCATTGTATTTCCTGTTCATTTCTTTTGCCAAATGTTGTGGACTTAGGAGTCTAATTGGTAGGTCTGGTACAAGATATGTCTCTGGTAAGTCAAATCAATGTGTTTTACCCGTGGCATCTTGAATGTGCCATCTCACAGTTCCTATCATAGCAGAGTCTAGATGACCTTTTATCCCCTTTATTTTGTTGCTAGATTCCTTGATGTCTCCAATAAAGTCTTTTGGGTCATTTGTCATTGATGCAGAGGCATGATTGTCGATACCAATGATAAAGGAGTCTGTATCATAAGCAGGCATTATATTGCAATTTCCAGTAACTGTTTGAAAACCATTGGCAGGTAGCTCTTTGTAACAATGCTTCATTGAATCAATTACATTCCTTGATAATGTTGTGATAGATCTACAGTACCCTTTGATATCCAAAAAGGAATTATGAAACCTGATAATGACCATTTCTGTGCTTCTCCTGATGGTTGCAATGAAGATGAAAATTGCAGTCAATAATGTTCCTAGAAAGGTAAGGTAGTATGTTGGCTGATTGTTTAATTGAAATTTATCTGGTTCCCCAATTGCATCATTTATTCCAATGTTGGCAAGTGATGCCATGGCGGTATAGGCTTTGATATTTTCATTCATGGTTGTGGTCAATCAGCACTCTTTTGTTTTGTGACGACCCCAGGGTTGATGTTTATCACAATAATGCCATGTAGACCCTTGAATCTGTTTCACTTTTGCTCCATCAGTTGGCTTTTCAATTCTTCTTTTCTCCTGGAGACCTTTTGTGTTTATGATTTGATGGCTTTTTGCTTTCTTTGTTTGCAGGGTTAGGGGCATTATTTTTGACATTGTGTTGCTTGTACATTGTTTTTCTTTCTGACAGGGAAGCTACTTTTGCTTTGAGTGCAATTATCTCTTCTTGTTCCTGGGAAAGACTGTTCCACTCATTATTAAGGACTCTAGATTGGTACTTCTTTTCAGCCTTGATCATGAGTGTCTGGTAAGGGATATCTACTCCTTCTTCATATTCATCTTGACATTTCTCAATATATTCAATAAATTTCCTGTCTGAGCAGGCAAGGTAACTAGTGAATAGATTAATGATGATATTGTTGTTTGATTCACCTCTTGAGGATAGAATGCTTAATTGCTCATTGACGTGCTAATTGAATTGGACAATATTGTGCTTGGCTTCTTTTACCATATAAATGTTTAATTGATTTAAGTCTCTTCTGATGTGGGCAGCTGTGGCTCTTGTATCCACTTCTGCCTTCTGAATTAGCAGCTTAAGGTATGTCACTCCACAGGGATGTCCACTTGCACAATAAACCTTTTCTTCACAGGCTAACAATCGCTTTGTGTTGTCATCAACAGAGTTAGTTAGGCATACAAAAAGCTGGTAGTTATTTTGTCTTTTTCTGGTGTCTGTGTGTATGTATCTTGAACTATCCTTCCGTACTTGGAAAAGTGAACATTGTCCATGCTCTTGGATAAGGCTCTTGTACATTGGTGATTGATCATCAGGCATGATGTTTATGTTCAAAAGGGAATTACATCCAAAGGTTTCAGACCTGACTTGTAACGCATTGATCAGTACTCTGATGTTAGGTTTTTCAAGGCTAAATGTTATTGCTAATGGCTCTGTAGCTTTTGAAAATACCTTTGCTCCAAAGCCTGATGAGTAATCCAATACATTTGGTTGTGCAAGTGCGGGAGAGATTTCAAAAGGGGCTCTTGGGCTTGCTTCTCTGGCTGCTATGATTCTTTCAACTGCTGCCGCAACAGCATTTGCGAAAGTAACTGGATCTGGTCCATCACTGGGACAATTTGCCCGACTCATGTCTTAAGGAGATTTGGTGCTGCAGGCTAGCCTATAAAGTGTTTTGGTCTTTGTGCAGAGGAAGCGTGAGGGAATATAGTCTTTTTAGGACTAGTTAGTTGGCAAATAAACGTAACTAATTGTTTGAGTTAAGTAATTGTGAGAGTTACAGCTACGACATATATTTTCCTATTTGTTGATGTCAAATCGCAGATTTCTGTCTAGCTATGCTTTTGAGATCTCCTGAACACATAACTTGATTCCTAAATATCCAGAATATTCATGAATGAATATTCTTTGATTCGCTTCATTCGGTGTGAAAGTGCTCATGAAATTAGGTATATCCGGTAGATTAGTATATTACCGCAGTACAAAAGCGACCGAAATGTGAAGCGGTCAGAACCTGCCATACAAGAAGAAAAGATGACGCCAGTAATGTTTTCAGTATGTCATCAACTAGCTAACTAGTATA
The DNA here is from genome assembly GCA_900642245.1 of Fragilaria radians. NCBI lineage: Eukaryota > Bacillariophyta > Fragilariophyceae > Fragilariales > Fragilariaceae > Fragilaria > Fragilaria radians. The sequence goes on along the minus strand of CAAAJI010000531.1, from coordinate 26,085 downwards.
GTAAGTTGTTAACAGATTTACAGTAACGTAAAATCGCAGTAAATTGTACCCTTAAGGAAAAGGGATAGTTTGCACATAATTTTACGTTTGTAAGTAAAATAGCGTCATTGTTTAATGAATGATGTCTGTGAATGCATAAGAATTACTTCTGCATTCAGATATTGATGCTTAAAGTTAGGCAAAAACAAAGGATGTGAAAGATGATCAGCAGTTTATGGCTGGATTTCATACATGTATTATTCAATTCAATTTAAGGAAGAATTTTGAAACTCATTTATGTATTGATAAATATTTTCTGACATAACTGTCGAAACCAGAATTTATTGAGTTGGCCTCTATTAAAGAGTCAGCGTGAATGCCTAGTGCTTTGCGTCTCTTGGGAACTCTATCAGTGACTGGTGGGAGAAGCAAGATTTGAGTTTGTACAATACAATGTTATGGTAGCTCACAGAAGAGAGTTTTGAGACCTTCTTCTGAGGCTTCTGCTCTGTCAAGTTTGAAACTTTGTGCAGTTCACAAGCACAGTATTGGATGTTGTTCAAGGAATCTGTTCAACCATCCACGTTTCAATGAACAAACTTGACAAGAGTTCCCAAACGTTGAATGAATGAGCTCATTACCTATGATAAGTATGCTATCCCTGGAGGCAGGGAAGCCTTGACACTGCATGTCAACAATCCAGGCCTTGAGATCAACTTCTATTTCCACAGACTAAATTGGCAGAGGTTCAGGCCTTTTTGCTTTGATGCCATCTTTTTGTTCTTTGCCAAACAAGAAATGATTCTCTTGGGAACATTGGAAAATGCTTTACATCCAACCCTTAGCTTTATATCCCCAAGATACTTTTCAACAGCTTCATCTCATTCTTCTTGGCTGTATGACTTTTTCTTCAGCATGATTTTGTGAAATCGGCCAAAAACTAGTGACTACAAAATTTATCCTATCAAAATCCTTTATTTTTTCAATTCGTCACATTATTGGCTAGATTACATTTTCGGCCAAAAACTGGTGTATAGCCATAAACTGCAACTCCACGTTAAGTTACTTCAAAACATTTAATGGCAAACCAACGACTAACAACGTACGAGGATCTCAACTTTTGAAGTTTGATTCACTATATTTTCTAAGGACCATGAAGAATTTTAAAACATAAGTTCCTCTAAAAGTTGTGATTACTAATTAAAAGATTTAAACTAGCTCTAATCACACAATATCAAATATCTAATATCACTAATGGATAACCTAAACAGATGCACCGGAATCAACGTAAGGAATATCTCCAGTAAAGATCTAGAAATCTTCAGACGAAGAGATCTATTTCTTCTAAGGCTACAAGATGTCTAACACTGTTAAATCATCCTCATCTACTGGAAATCTCTCACAGAGACGTCCTTTGGTAAAGAATGATGAAAATTATGACAATACTAAAAGTAAAGAATCGCCTAAGATGTCTTTTTTGGGCCCTATACATTCAGTTTTCGAGCAGGCAATAGCTACATCATGCAATAGGGTAATAAAAGTACAAGTACCCAATATGGATTATCAAAAATGGTGAATCATAATTAAATATAACGTGCATAAACGGATGCATTAAAAATTGATTCTTATCATGGAAAAATCGTGCATAGAAAAAATGGAGGCATATTTTTCGTCTTACTATATCAACTGACACAGGAACCGCTTGTTAAGTTTCTGAGATGAGATTCATCCTCTTTTGCAAACAGACTATTACATTCTCTAGGCACCCAAAGCAAACATGCTATGTGGGATCCATACGTACAAAGTTGCACAGGATACAAGGCAAGCTGCTACAAATACTAAATTCGGTTTCCACAGGTCAACAGAGAATGCTGCGATGTAAAATTACGCTTCTGCGCTTCATATTTTGCATAACCAGACACTTGCACAAGTTTAGTGTATTCATCTAGTGATCAAACTACAACCATTGTAGAATGTGGACACTTGAAGCTAACGTGTCACTTGAAGTATTTCGTAGACTGCATTAGCCAAATGATGAATATTTTTGACCGAAGCTATGTTGCCATACTTGCGAATCAAATTCAATACCGTCGAGTCCAGCTCAAAGTTCAGAGAAACCCTGAGGACAGACAGTGTGAGGATTTTAGCATCAAGCCGCCTCAAACGGGAAGTTGTCGATTCGAACACATCCACAAGGTCAATCCAAAGAAGTTTCTTTTTGTGAACTATCACGTTTGGTACACGAGGATCTCCATGAATCACTCCTTTGTTGTGGAGCTGCCATAACAGTTCAAATAGGGTACATACTTCTTCTCGTGTCTTTGGGTAAGACAGAGGTTTCCCAACCGGTTTCAGCAAGAATGCTGCACACTCAAGAGTGTCCATTACATTTTCTGCAACAATTGCTGTTAAGCGTGTGTGCTGCGCTTTTGTCATAGCATAGTGCTCTTGATGGAGACGCCTCACGTGAAACCTCTCTACAATTTTTAGCGCTAAAACTTCCTCATTTGGTTGAATTACTTTAAACACTCGTCCAAAAGCACCATGGCCTAAAAATGAATTGCCCTCTACTACCTTGACATTGAAATGCAAGCAAGCTTTAGTCAAGTGCGACACCCATGGAGAAACATTCTTACAAATGAAGTTCTCAAACAAACATTTTGAGCCATTGTTGGTCCATTTTGAAATTTCAACTTTGTCAACAAATGATTTGAGACATGTGATCAGCCAGAATGACCAGCGATCAAACAGAATAACCCTTGCTTCCCCCTTGGGAAGAAAATGTTGCACATATTGTATGACTTGACCAAAAGCACCACTACTTATGGTGAGCTGGCTTTCGAATAGAATGACACAGTCAAATAACCCTTTCTCTGGTACTCCAAATAGCAATTTACTTGGACGTTGCACGCCATCATCGGGTACTGACTTGGCACGAAACATTCCAGGGTGAGTGACAAAGCCATCCGGTTTGAGATCTGTCTTCGAGCTCAAACGGTTGGACTGAGACAACCATGGAAATCGCGAGCTATTGACGTAGACCAGACCATATTTTTGTAGGATCTCACTGAAATATGGAGTAATAAAGGTTTCAAAATCAGCCTCATCATCAATGGCATTGGCTTCAATCTGAATATCCTGTGACCAAAATGCATCCCCATCTTCAGTTGGTTCCACATCAATGATCCTACCATACTCCTTCAATTTTGCATACTCAAGTTCACCCTGTCCCGCAGAAGAGAAGGAAGTAGGCGTGTGCGAGAAGTTGGCCACAAGTTCATTGAGTTGCCTTTCCATTCGCATTTGAAGATAGAGAAATTCTTGTCGCAACGAAAATGAATCTTGAGGTTGAATGGATGGAGGGACAAGAACAATGAGGGCTTCCTGCTTTGATGTTCCTAGACCAACTACAAGACCGTCTTCTTTGAGTGGATCATCATTTGTGACGAAAGCAGTGTTGTTCTTGTAAACGAGAAGAGCACCGGATGGAATATCCTTCAGATATCCTGGCTGGTCGTACTTTGCCTTCACTGCATCTCGAAAGTCAACAACATCAGCAGAAGAGGAGACGGAGACCTTGTCAGCTCTAGTTTCCTTGTACGGCTTTTTAGTAGTCGAATCGATGAGCTGAAACCAAAGGAGAAGTGACATAGATTCTGGATTGATCGACATTCTTGTTTACGTGAGGGTTGATTATGAGGAAGGAGTGATTTAGAAGTTGTCATGTAAGTGCTGTAGCTCAAATAGCAGATTCTCGGATGCAGAATACCGGAAAATCCGAGTTTCATTTTGAACGCCCACGCGACGGACACTGATTCTTCCAGTCATTCTGATCAAGTGATACCTGGTGAGACAACTTCTCACACCACAATGAGGTACATTGCACTATTCACATTGCACCAGTGTTCTCTGTTACCACAATGATTGGAGAATTGATCCAAAAGATCTTCAGGAATTAGCTTATACTCCTTTTATCAATTGAGCAAAAGAGCAGATGTGGAAAATTTGTTTAGTAAATTGTTACTGAGGTAGGGCATTTTTTAACTTTTGCATCCATTAGATATGTGACACAAATTGTTGGTTTAAGTTCATCAATCAGTAAAGATTGAAGTTATTAGGAAGAGACAGCTACAAGAAGAAATTCCTAATATTTACATGTGCCTGAAGGATTTGAAGATAAGTTTGACATGGATATTGTTTTACATTTCCAAAGAACTATAACATAGGCAGCCATTGTCTTTTGGATGAAATTGGTAAGTATATTTAAATCTATGGGATTTTAAAGGAGTATCTGTGACCCATGTTTATATTCCAAAGCTACAGAAAATGGATTGGTTGTTTGGATTTCATGGATTGATGTTGTCTTTTGGTTGGTCATTACGACACAGTTGAGAGATACATGTAAAGATCAACAAATGTTTTGATTGTAATAACGTGAAAGAGCTGCAAGCATATCTAATGTCTAAAGTCAAATTATTGTAGTGCAAAACATATGTATGTATAGATTGATTTAAGTGAGAAAACATCACCAATTAGCGGTGATACCACACCACAATATTTGGAGGATTGATCCAAAAGATGATTGCAAATCTTAAGGAAATATCTTATACTGAGCTCGTTTTTTCAATTGAGCAAAAGACCAGTTGTGGAAAAATTGTTTAGAAAGTTGTTACAAAGGTAGGGATTTTTTTAGTCTTTGCATCCAATAGTAATGTGACACAAATTGTTAGATTAAGATCATGTCTAGAAATATTTGCAAAGTAGCAGAAAAACAGCTTATGTGCGACTCTTCAGTCATTCATGAATTCCTTTGCGTTTTGACAGAGATTGACTAATTTTTCTAGTTGTTTCTTTTGTCAATGAAACAAATCGCGGAAAATAAATGGATCAGGAATCGGCATTTGATTCTACATTGATTAGCATACATAGTTGTGGACATTCTAGAACTATTGATAAAAACAACTGGATTTGAGATTTAATAAATATTTTCATGATCAATCTACACTACTAAAAAAGTTTCACATTCGATTTGGCCTGTGCTAACCCTTAACCCTTGTGCATTTTGTTAGTACAGAAATACACAAGAAAGTGTTCAAGTAGTTTACAGAGTTAGCAACTAAAATCAATAGAAGTAAACCTGATTTAAATATTGGGAAGTAAAACAATAATTCCATCCTACTTCCATCCAGAATTATAAACTTGATTGTTGTCAAGACTTTCAATTTTAAACTGTAGTATATTCAACGCAATTGTCATTCAAATGCAACTGAAATGTGGATACTTCTAAAAGCAATATTAATCTGCAACTAAATGAAATTCCTTCAAAACAATGAAAAAATAAATAACAATATTCCATTAAATTGAGGAAAAAGATCTTTTGTGATTCTTAATCTTAAGTCTAATTATAACTGGTTTAAAAGGCATTAATCATATGGATCAATTACATTGTTGAATGTTTGGGATGATTCTTATTGTATTAATCTTACATTTGCCTTATTTTAAACTGTCAAACAAGGAAAGAATACATTTTATAAAATTAGCAAAACAACGATTTTGACTTTGTAACAACAGCTTTATTCTGATTTTTTCACCGACAATCCTTGACGTCACAATAACAGCAGCACCAATAACTTCTACAACAAAGCGCAAGCAAAAGCAAAAATATGTCTCTAAACCATATTTTTAATAGGGAAAAAAAGGAAATTATTACCTTT
>CAAAJI010000530.1:17682-39877 GCA_900642245.1 Fragilaria radians | reverse complement strand
TTACGACAATACATTGACTGTACTTACAGAACTTCTTCTTTAATACCAGCTATGGACTTTTTCCTCAAGGAATACCACATATATAGAGCACTCTGACCGTTACGAGATCCCATAATGGTAGTATCGACACTGTTGAGATAATCAATCCTCTGTTCTACTTTCTGAACATGTTCCTTTCGACTGAGTGCAATGCCGCATGGCATAGGACATCCTAACATTTTGTGACCGCTAACAGTAATACTGTCTATATTCTTTCGAAATGAAATTTCAGGTGCGTCGTCGAGGAACGGCATCATCATGGCAAACAAGGCTCCATCACAATGAATATGGTAACGGTCTCTCGGAATTTTTAAATCTTCCAGAATTTGCAAGATTCGGTCCAGATTGTCTACTGCTCCCTTGACAGTGGTGCCAATATTAACGTTAATAATAGCAGGCTTATCACGATTTTTCTCAAGATCATACGCTAGAACTTCGTAATCAATCTCTCCCATTGGTAATGTTGGTATCGAAATGCAGTCCATTCGGTAGTAACGAGCCGCTTTAAATACGCTATAGTGCGATTCTCTACTAGCATAGAGAATCCCATCTGGATGACACTCTCGTGCCAACAGGATGCCATGAAGGTTTCCTTCTGTACCACATGTCGTGACGTAACCCCACAATTCATCTGGCTCTGCCTTGAACAAATGAGAAAAGAAATCAATCACAGCACACTCGAATTGTCGACTGTGAACTCCATAGTTTGAAGGAACGAATGGATCTCCCAAGTTATTGATAGAATATCTCATAAAGGGATAAATTTCTTCATGATTGTACATGAGATTATAAGGATATCCAAAGTGAATACTGGATCGTCTCTGCAATAACTGATCGTAGGCATCCAAAATCTCCGTTTCCGATGGTAGTAACGAACGACTACTATCATCCATAGGAATTCGTACTGACTCATTCGACAATTTGACTTGATCTGAATTCGATATAGGATCACGAATGGCTCCCCCCGCACCCCATGCATCAAAGACTGCCCAAGGAGATGGAGTTCCTGATTTATTCACATCGTCTTGAAAAAAGGAAGATTCTTCTACGACAGAAGTAGTAGTATTGGAATTCGAGATCGTAGTACTACTGTTAGTACTATTTGTAAAAATGGTATCCTCGTCTTCGTCATCATTCGGGTTGGGGAAATAGGCTGCTGACGATGATTTGAAACGACCTTTCCCATACATCTGGTAAGTGATCCAACGTTGCTTGGCTGCCATACAGGACCGTATGGCCAGGGATCGGGAAAACAAGGTTGTCATCATGAGAGGTGCGTGGACTTTTGGATGGAGGTGTGGAACGATTCAAATCAGAACCTAGTAGAAAATTTAATTTTGATTTGCTCTTCAGAAATCATTGGAAGACTAACTCACATGGAATACGCAGATGTTGTGAAGATGTGTAGAAATGATGGTTCCAATGAAGTCGAACTAGTCATTTAAATCGGAGGATTCCAATTTGGATGACGTAATCGTATTTAAGAACGCCAACACCCATATTATGTACACCACAAGCGGTCACACAACTTAACCATTGATTCAGACGTCATCAAACAATACGACATAGAACAATAACTTGTTGTTTTGATGAAATTGATCTTAATAATGATGTTGGAAAGAAACAATTTTCGGCAAAAAGAATGAATGACTTGACAATGGCAAGAATCATTACAAGAAAAGGGATTATGCGGACCAAAGAATGACCTGAAAGATTGGCTTACCTTGTGGCCCAGGAGTTGAATGAGAAATTCAAGCCAAGTGACATTATTTCAAAGGTTGAAATGAGGCAGAAGCTAAATCAAGTTTTGAATGGAAGTGATCCAGCTGCTGTAGAAGAATCAGACCTCATAGCAGTTGTGCTAGATGTTGCAACTCAAGAATATTAAGTTTGATCATAGAATCCAAAGAAATATGGTATGTTGCATGAAGTTACAATTGCAAAGGATGATGAGTTTTGCAGTGGAATTCAGGAAATCACTTCTGTCAAAATGACACAAAATGAGGCTCACAGAAAGTTAGGCTGGATGTCCCTTCAGAAGGCAAAACAAATTGCATGCCAGATGAGATGTATACTTAGCAGATCAGGAGAAGTGTATAAATCATGTGCGGAAGCATCCAAAGAACATCATTGTTTAGGCTTCAACAGGTCGGATCCATACAAAATGGACAAATTCACCTTGATATTAGCTCTGTACAAAATGACCATGTATACAAAAAGCTTACTGGAGAACAAATGCAATTTTCGGAATTTGCACTCACATTTTAAAACTATATATTACCAACTGTTTTCTATCTACACTACTAAAAAAGTTTCACATCCAATCTGGCCTTCAGCCGGCACCGGTGCATCCGGACAGAAAACTATCTAATAATTTTGTGTCACAAACCACAAACACTTGGATAAGAGATTGAGTATGAGGAGAGACGTTCTACAGTGGCCAACTAAAATTGTTAGGGAACATAATTGCTACCTTTTCATCAGCTAATCTTAAAATGGGAATTCAATTCTATATTTCTCAAAAATCCTAAGGTAGAATGTCATCCAAACTTAAGCAGTTGATTACTTAAAAGCATTTGTCATGTAATGCTATTGAAATTTTCATTTCGGTCCACAGTGATAGCACTTAATTTTGAAATTTATCTGCAAATAAAATGAAATTTCTTCAAGACATTGGAATGGTAATATAGACATTGACACCTTTCTGATGTCATCAGTGACAAATCAAGGGTAAATGGAATAGGTTATGAAGCTGGCCCCCATTATTGACCTATGATAATGAAAGGAAATGGTTGGTAAACATTCAGGCACAAGATATCTACAATTCTTTTCTCAATAAGATATATTGATATTTATTTTTGAATTGCATTGATACACCAACAACATGGACAATACTTCAGTTTTGTACTATTAACGCAATCCAAGATGACAACGTCCAAAAATTTTAATTTGCAGTATTCAATTGGAACCCTACCACTCAATGATGTATGACCAAAGTTCACTTGAATTAATAGAGGACTTGGTGGCTCAGGAATTTGTCCTGACAAATTGTGATTGTGATTGAGGAGAAGAGTGTTCAAGAATGAAGCCTTGAAATCGTTTGGGATGCTTCCACTGAGCCTATTCCAGGAAAGGTCAATATATTCTAAATGCTTCAGACTCCGAAATTCTGTTGGAATTGTGCCTGAGAGCTGATTCCTCTTAAAATCAAGCTTTCGTAACAAAGTAAGGCGACCTAGCTCTGTTGGAAGGGAACCCTGGATGGAAGTGAATGAAATGTGTATTTCTGCTAAGCTGTTGCTTAAATTGTTAGGAATACTACCTGACAGATTTGTATTTGAGAATGACATTGTGTGTAGCGAAGTTAATGTCGTAATTTCTGAAGATAGCGAACCAGACAAAAATGGATTGTTTTCCATTCGAACCTTTTGCAAATCCGTCAGAAATCCCAATTCATGATAAGGCAGAGTCCCGCTCAATGCATTATTCATCAAATTGATTTCCCTAATTTCGTAGGTAGGCCCAAAGCATACGATCCCCTCCCAATCACAAACGGATTCATGACTCAGCCATTTTTGATTTCGATTCCATTTATGACCATTTAATTGTTGGTAAATTATAGCAAGTACGTATCTCTGGAAAAAGTCTAGTTTCGAACGACTTCTCCATTGGTATTGTGCTAGCCACAAAATTGCCTGATTTTCAACAGAGCAAGATTCTGGGAATGCTGTATGCGAGATAGCGTCATTGATAGCTCCCGTTCGAGCAAGAAACCATGTCACAACGGTATGGCGATTCATGATATCTATTGATAAGGGACTTTGAAGCCTACTTTGACATATGCAGTCTTCAATTATGTTGGTTTTATTTTGACAAAGCATCGAGTTTTGGAGACTGGAATCGATCTCTGGTTTCCCTTTTGGTGTCTCTGATAAAGTTGTAACTATGACTAGGGACGTGATGGCAATACCGATACATATGAGAAATATGGAACATTTTCTTTTTCTCAACACTGCCTGACATCTAGCATATGACTTTTCCAATAGTAACGGTAGTTCAATAACATAGGCATGAAAATTCTTCTCAGAATTATTTGATTGCAGAGATTTCGCTTTCAATGTGATGTGATTACATTCACTTTCTTGGCTTTCGTCTATTGTGACATGTTTAGGCATTGCAAATTCTCTAACTTCAAGGAGAGTAATGGAAATTGAGTCATCAAGAGATATGCAGTGTTGAGGCAATATATAGTTTGAGTCTCGATCTGCTCTTGTTTCGCCTTCATCCTTAGTTCCTTCTTGAGATGGAGTCACTATACATTTTTGAAAGTGTGAAAAATTCTCTAATCTCAAAGTGTTTCCGTCAAATAAAGAATTTTCGATATGAGTTCCACGACCATCATTTTCATCTGAACTATGAGATGGATTGTGCATTGGATCACAAAGATTTAAAGGTAACCTGAAACATCGAATTCCAATCATGCCGAGGATTCTTCTACCAAATGCCTCTAAATTGATGAGATTGGGTAAGTTATAACCTGTCGCTTCATTCGGAACGTCATCTGAAGTTAGCAACGAAATTTCTTCATTCGTGAATTGTCCATGTATCATCATAGGTGGGCCGATGGGATATGTCTTATTATAGCATGAACGATCAGGATCAAGCATCTTGCGCGGAGAAGGAGATTCTATCAAACATCTCATCTTCGAGTCACAAACGTCCAATCGTATCGATGAAAAATCGGAGCTGACTTTCTCATCCAACGTTGCATCGACAATTGCGATTATGCCTTCTTCATCGAACGAAGGCAGGATGCCAGGCATTGGGTTTCTCGGTGATAGTTACCTAGGCAATGGAATTATTGCATCGAAATTGGTTGCACAATAAACGTTTTCACTCTTTCATTTTCTAGTAGGAGATTCATATGTTTTACTTAGGTGAGAATTACACCCATGAAAATATCATCCTTGCCGACTAACTAGAGGAATGTTTTCTGCACAATTTTTTCAATTTTCCTTTTTCTTTCCCCAAGTTATAAAGAGGTCACTTATCTATTGAAGGAGGTCATTGATACATCGAAGGAGGTCATTGATACAACAAAAGAGTTTTCAGAGTACGAGAAGTTGCCGGAACAAGGAATTGATTTGCAAGGAGAGTTGCTGGAAAATAAAATAAATTTAAATTTTAAGTTTACATAAAATTTACCGAAAAGTGACAAGAGTGACAGCATCAAAAGTGACAAGAAGAGCAAAACTGAAGGCCAGTGGTAAAGCTGTGAAACTTCCCAAATTTGGTGGGACAAGAGAATCCTTCCCATTATGGTGGAAGACAATTACTGCATATACAAGAGTATATAACTCCATGGAAGCTCTGAAAAGGATGCCTCACTTTCAGTTAGAGAGAAGAAAAGCTTCAGGCATAAGCAAAGCAAAGCAAAGCAACAACATAGTCATGGCATGTCTTGTCAGTACTTTCAGAAAAGAGGTAAATATGTCAAGTCAATTGTGGATGCAAGTATTACAGATGAATATCCAAATGGGCTTGCATATAGAGTGGTTGAAGTGTTGCAGATGCAGTATTTGTCATTAGATACAATGACAAGAATTGAATTGAGAACTGAATTAAAAAAATTCACATGAAAAAAAAGGAGAGTCCCTCAGCCTTGTTTGAATAAATTGCAAGTATAAGATACAGGTATAATCAAGAGGCATATAAAGTCTCTATGGATGATCCGTTTGCTGTAGTAATGGCTGCAGCACCAATGGAATATCAAGCAGCAATAGTGGCTGAGCAACGTGATCAAGGAAATAGCCTGACATTGGACTTTCTCCGTGAAGTCATGGATAAATTGTACAGATAATTGTATGGGACAAATTGTTCTCATGGTAAAGTAGTTAGTATCAAAATGTTATTATCAAATTTTACGGGAACATGCCTTACCAGTAAGAATAAGGGCATAGTCAATGTCCTAAAAAGAAGCAAAGAATCCAAATAACGGTTGGCTTAAGCCCGAAAATCAAAACAAGGCACCAGCTTTGATGTGTGGTAATTTGGGATCAAACGGAGTAACAGCAGGCACTGTTGAATAGAACAGATTGGAGGTTCAATTGGCAGCCAATGAAATGATTTCATTTCCATCAACAATGAAATTACTAGGGCATCCAAATATCTTCATTTCAGATTCAGCATGCTCTGCATATTCAACAGGGCACAAAGAAGGAATATATCATTTGTAAGCAGTGGAGAAAAGAACAGGACTTATGTTGGCAAATGGTTCAATTACACATCAAGCAATGAGTGGGAACCTATCTGTCACTGTATGTGATAAGCATGGTTGTGAGGTGATGCATAGAACCCTCACAAATGTCGAAAATGTACCAACACAAACAATCACATTAATTAGCACAACAAAATTGATGAAAGGTTGGAAATCTGTCTTTAAAAAAAATTAAAATGGTGTGTAAATAAAAGTACTAAGGTAACTTTTGACATAGAGATTGACAGTACAAGGAGTTATATTTGGGTGCTAAATGAACGTATGAAGTATTGGATGTACATGGTGTATTTTTAAATGGAGAATTTCAGGATGGAGAGACCATATACATGAAAATACTACATGGATTTAAAAAGTATTATCCAGGAAATGTAGTAGTACAATTAATGAAGACTATTCATGGATTAATTCAAGCAGCTTTAGAGGTGCCAAAGATCTGGCAAATAATTTGAGTATTGGAGTACCCTTTCTATTTACCCTTTGGATTGATTTGACTCCTCTCTCCTTCGTGTCGGCACAATACACCTGCAATACGCTGGAAGTGATAACAAAGGTAAGTTTGCAAAACAGGTAAAATTATGAGCTAATATGTTAATACGACTAACTAAATCTTGGATCTCGATCAACCTCTCCAAGGTTACTTATATATTATCAACCGTACAGTAACGATCTACGACACTACCTTAGTGATGGTAAAAACGGTATATTAGGAATTTTCAAACGTTTTAACAACATTTAAACGTTTTTTCAGTTCGTTTTTTGTTTTATAGTAAAAACGAAGGTGTAACTCAGTAAACAGCCCGCAATAAGTAGTCTCGTGAGTAAAAACTATCGATTCTTGGTTTAATTACCATTATTCACCAAAACAATTGACTAAGCGGGACTTTCCAGCTCCATAAGCTTAGTATTCGCAACTCCTGTGGGAATTTTTTATCATTATGATCTGGAAAAGCTTGATGATCGGCAGGAGGAATAACCTCCATCGCATAATTTTGAGGTTTACTCAACATACCACAATCTATCTGCACTTTCTCAAAAGCATTACTTTGAATGAGATAATCTTCTGATATAGAATCATCGGCATCAACATTTGCATCAAAGATCTCAATCCACTTTGATAAAACAGATTGATCTCCATTGTAACCTTCTTTCTCATTATCTGATTGTTCAGATGCTGAATCATTTATTTGTGATAGTGCACCCAATTTGCCAATTTCCGAATCTTCAACAATTGCTTCAGCAATGATATTTCCAATTTTCTTTTCTCGCTCTGTCGGATCAACAATGCGCCCATAAAATTTGTTATCATTATCCTCCTTTGAATTTGCAGCAGCTACTAATGATTTCTCCGCTGCATTCTTTGCACGGACATGTTTCCTTATAATAGTCATCTTTCTTGCTTTTTCAGCCTCTTTGCAGTATGAATCATTGCCAACTTGCTGAATAATCTTTTGGGGCATTATGAAACCAAGAATGATTAATGCAAGTTGAGGCAATCTGCAGGTAGTTTACGTCCTTCATACACTTCCGCAGCTTGGTTTACTAATGGAGCATAATAGGAGCAAATCTTGAGATGTCTTTCAAAACATTCCTTGTGCCCTTGAACCTTTTCAGGCACAGGAACATTTTCCGGATCACTGTTGTGCGCAATACTGCAATGATTGCAACTGTGCCAATGAACAGTCTTGTTTATCATTTCAGCACGCTTTGTAAAGTGAGTATGAGCAGCAGAAGTCGGTCTACCACCTACACCACTACTACCAACAGCACTCTTCTTCATAACGCTCTCAAACACACAAAACAACAACGGATAAAACCCGCAAAATGGACGTGTGGTGTCACTGCGTGAATGTGACAACTGCTACTAAACTATATATAAAGGGGGTGGGGGCTGCGGGTAATTAAGGGGGTAGCCGTTTATACTAAGTAATAAACGAGGCAAAAAAAGTCGAACAAAAAAACGACATTTAAACGGAGAAAAAACGTTTTTTCGTTCTTTTGTTTAAACGAGATTGTCAACACTGACTACCGGTCATGGCAAAGCCATTACTTGCTTCATAGCTGTTTTGTGTGCCTTGGTGGCTGTCATAAAATGTCTCAATAAATCTCTCACGATGTAAAAATATCCTGACGAGACCACTTCGACAAATATAGCAATTTTCCAACTCCTGATCAATATTGGCGCTGATCTTCTTCATTCATCATGCTTAACTGATCACCAATAACAAACGATTTGCCTTGGGAAGCCGGGGTTGCAAGTTGATTGTTGTGTTGAATACAAAATTCATCATTAAGACTTTTGATTATCAGCAGCTGCGTCATTTCATGTACCCTTCTTCAATGTTTCTCTTGGCTTTACATCCAACATATTCTTGCATTTGCCTGTCGAGTCAATACAAAAAAAGAGTGGATTTGAAGTAATCAAGAATGACGCTAGACGAATGACAATGACGCAATAAGACATTTTGGGTATTAAGTGAAGTGAGAAAATGTGAATGAATTTTGACAAAGGTAAACTTGACAATCAAGCTTTCAATCTATGAACTAATTTAGGAAGCAACCAATTTTTAATAATTATTTGATAAGCCAAGTTTCTAATATTCATTCGTAGATTGTTAGGGTAAGCAAACATTCTTCAAAGTATTATAGAGTTGATACCTAACGATTGTAAGTCATAGTTATCATCCTATTATAAGTTTGAGCTCAGAGTGAACAGTGAATTCATTGCAAGGCCAGAAGTCATTAAAAGAAAGAGAGGAGTGTAAGAGAAAGAATCCAAAGGTTGTAACAAGGTAAACAAAGAAACATGCAATAGAGGTGGAAGGATTCCAACTTTTGACGGTCATATCACTCCTATTCTTAGGAGCGTCCTACAACTGTGGTAAGTCCGGACATTGCTCTAATGAGTGTAAAAGGAAGAATAATTTAAGTCCATAGATTATCCTTTCTAATCTCAAAGGTACTCTGTTGACATGAAATTTCTGAAAACCTATGGGAACTTTTAAATTCTATCTCTTCTCCACCAGATAATCTACTCTTTAAAAATGCTCCTTTCACGTCAATGACATGTGTCACCTTGTCTGTCATCGTGAAAAGTGCAAATACAATTTTAATAGTGGTTTGTTAAGTTACCGGAGCTGTGGTCGAATCGCTGAAATAGTGCATGCTGTCTTCCAGTAAGAGTCCTTGAGCTGTAATTCTGTCTCTAAGCTGCCCATTAGCCTTCTTCTTCATAGCCCAAGTGCTACTTAGAATGTTGACCTTTGGTGGCAGATTATTATATTCTACTGGCACTCAAACCTTGTTCATCCTTTCCTCCAATTGCTTTCTCCCAAAGCTGTCTGTCTGTTCCGTTTATTTCATATCTGTTATTCAAGACTTGTAATTCTGCTGCACGTTTAATACCCTCCCCAATTCAAGTGTCAATTAACATGATTTCATTACAATTCGGAATCTTGCTGGCTTCTGAATTACCCTCCCTGGTCTTGTTTTGGTAAGTTCACCTGGTTCATCATTATTTTCAATTTCAATTGTATTCTCACCAAATTTGTCATCTTCATCTTCTTCATCTTCGTGATTGATTTCTTCCGTTTTGTTGGCGTTGTTGGAACCTATAAAATCTTCGATTTCTTGCACTTTTCCAAAATTCAACATTTATGGATTATGGATCCATGTGGGATCCAATAAATACATTATTATAGTCCATATTACATTTCTACTTAAGTGCACGCGTTGCCAATTGGGGTCCCACATTCTGTATGTATTCCCTCCATGACCTGGGTTCCGCAATTGTAGCACGCTCCTTGGCCAAACAACATTAACTTACCAACATCCAGAATAGTCACATGTAGTTCTTCCTTCAGCAATTTCTTGCCAGGACCTAAATATTGATTATGAATGGAGGTTAGGGTTTCAAAAATTACGGTCGGGTTCATATCTTTTTTCATTCTGATCTTCGAGAGCTGTTGTTGCATTTTATCTTGGAGGCAGTATTCAATGGTTGGTCTCTCTTTATTTATTCGCGGACAACCAAATATACTTCTCCATCCGGCCAATTTTCAGTAGAGGAGGATTAAAAAATATTAATTGAAAAACTTGCCATGGCTAACTCATTTTTTTAATCGCAATACGTGTCAACTTGTCACTCTCTTTTTCTGTATCCATTTCACTCATCTCCTTTTTCGGTAAATTTGGATCTCTATCCTCTCAAAGGATATCCTTAATCTTTGCCATTGTTTCATAGGCTATAAACTTATTCCACCAATTCGGAAAGTTCCTTGTTTCTCTGTCAAATGTGGGTATCTTGACACCTCTATGAAGCATGTCTTTACTCATTTTTCAAATAATTGATTGTTTTTCTACTTCATGATTTTATCTCACTTACTCTTTTTTGAGTCCTAGCTCTTCTCTGACAATTTGCCTTTGATACGACCCTCCTGGATTATACTTCAAAGTATGTTAGGAAGCTTCAGATATCTACAATTAATTTTTTAATCTTTGTTATCAAATTGTAGGCTATAGAATCAATTTCTAGAACATGCTTCATTGCTTTTCATTTATCTTTCTAAATTCCATAGGTTTTAAGAACGACATCGAATTTTCCTATTCGTGACTCTTGTGTACTTGTGACTACTACTGTACTGTAGTGTCCACTAAGCTCACTCCGATTTCACAATTTTCATCTCAACATAACTTGGGCAATGCAATCATTGCATCAAATTGTTGCACTATAAACGTTTCCTCTCTTATCCTAGGTACAATATTTTCTAGTGATGAGAAACAATACAGTTATCACTTTTTGTCGAAAATTTTCTGAAACATTGAAAAACCTGTGAAGAAGAATGCCTCTAGTAAGGATTTTGGCAAGGATGATAACTTCATCGGTGTAATGGTAATCATAACCAAGAATCTTATATAGCATCTTAGTGTCAACCCAGAAAGTTTATCTCACAAAAACATACTGCTGCAGCCACACCCCGGTAAGAAAACAAGATATATATTGCAGGCCTTGCCTCGACTTTGTTTAATGTAGCAATTTTGTCAACATGTTTAAATAAAGAAGTTTACGTTTACTTAATGAGAGATTCTAAACAAAAACTGCTGAAAGTTCTCAAAAATTGTTATTTCATACCAAGGCTCTCCTTTTCAACTCCTACAGCACATATTGTTTGCAGTCAGTCTGGTGTGAACCTAGATGACTTCTAGGAATCAATAAAGCTAATTTTCTCCTCACTACCTCTCAATTCAATTTCTTCTCAACTCCGAAATTTCTTCACATTTCAAATTTCAATATCTGAATTTCAAAGCAGATCATATGAATTACTTTGACTCATATTTACGTAAGTCTACAAAGCGTCAGGCAATATATCAGTAGGCTCAGGGCTACAACAATCAGTTTACATTCTGTTTATCTATACATTCTTTCGGGATATGGGATACGCAAAGGATTAAAAGAAAATCCAATTGGTAATCATTCCATCACAACTAGCATCATCGAGAATGGGAGAATCCAGTACTTTAGAAAATAAAAATGAACTAGCAAATGAGATTGAAAGTTACAGAGATGAACGGAAGGAATGATATTCAATATTGAGCAATTGACAGAAATATCTCAGGACCTTACTAACAAAAAAGGAATGGCAAATCAGCACATAAAAAAATATTCACGATGAGAGAAAATCAGGCATAATAAAATATATAACACTAGTGAAAAAGCTGACAGCTGTAGAAAAAATGAGCCAATAGTAGGAGATCACAACAGAAATGAATGAACTACGACTATTCGTAAACAATGTGGCAGGGACCAGTGCAGAAAGGGAGAGATTATATTCCCTCCTGCAACGAACAAAATAACACAATGCTGACATGCTGCTTTGTCAAGAAATGAAAATATGAAGATATCAAGATTTTAAAATGCTATGCTTAAAATTTTACAATTGTGGAGATTCAAACAATCTGTAGTGAAAATATTGGAATTACTCACCTAGTGGACACAAACTGTGAAACACAAATAAATGAAGTAAAAGGTAAAATAACAACAAGAATCATTGAAGTAAAAAGATAATTCTGTTGGAAAGTGGGCTGGCTGTATAGATCAACTAAAACATTAGACGTTACTTGCCATCACATCAGCATATCAGGTACAAGCAAAGAATGAATAAAGTCTTAAACACAAGAATGTTCAGCTACAAGCATGGCTTAAAAGTCGATTTGATTAGAAAAAACCTTGACAAAGTTTGGAAATGACTAATCAATATGATAGAAACATTACAGTTACAAGACATGCCAATGAAAGCAGGTTTAAATGATGTATGGAGAATCAGACGCCAGAGCACACCTATCATCATGGTAACCATTGCATAGGCCATGTCAAAGCGCAATAAATTAGATCAAGAAAGCAAATTAGTGGAATATCCAACGCTGTATTTTGCCGACAATTATCCAATTGCGGGCTAGATATGAAAGTATTGTGGAAGATGATAACCCAACCTTAGAAATACCAACAAGACAATTGAGATTGAATCATCAAAAACAAATAAGAAAAAACTGTAGGAGAGGGATCAACTGTACTGCTAAGACAACTCTAGCTCTATAGACTAATTACTAGAATAAACGTTGATAACCTCTCAAATTGTGATCCTAATAGTTAATTAAAAGACAACTTTATCATCTTCTCGTAGAATTTCTAATTTCGTTCGATTTCTAAAAATCCTAAAACTCTGACTGTGCAACCATTACGCGCCATTTTAGGGTTCGCTCCGAAAACTATATCCTTTATTTACACCCTCTCCCGGAGCGACCTTCAATTAAGAAACTTTGTCAATAATACCAAGTGCATGAGTGTGTCTTTTATAATCAATCGAAGGAAGATTCTTTGTCAAAACACCAGCCACCTTTTCTTTCAAAGTAGTTCAAACAATTTTAATAACACCCTTTTCGAAGTCACTTCTGGAACACTATGTTGAGGTTACTTATGCTATGGTCAAAGAACACGCCGTAATTGTTGAGCAGAAGTAATTGGAATGTAGAAAGTATTACAATGGTTGGAAACAAATTGGAGTTTTGAGCAAAACTCATACTGTGACTTCAAAACTGTCTTAAAAATGTCAAAAATAAATTGGACAACAGCACATTAAAAGTATTCTGACTCATATACATCTGAATTCAAAAGGTTGATTCCGCTAGCATAGAACTTACGAATGACAGAGGCAAAAAAAGCAAAAGTAGAAAAGAATACTCATTGAATGTTATCATGAATATTAATCCAGATAATGCAGTGAGAAAAGCTCATTCACTTCAAATTGATAACAAAACGACAGAACCTCCTTCTAATAGATAATTTTTCCAGGATAGCATAATCACACAATTTCCAATGAAAGCTAAACTTGAAAAACTAAAAGAACTAAGAAGTAATGCTTACTTTAGATCTCAATATTGGAACATCAACTGGGCCTGGTACCTAAGTTTAAGCAAAAAGCAATCAGGAGAATATGAATAATAGCCTATCCGCTTGAGCAAAATGATTACGTGGTTTCTATACAAATGAATAGGTACAAATCTGATAAGAATGAATCCTAAAAAGACTCTTGATCAGATTATTCCGGTGGAGATACATATTATTTGACACTATGGATAAAGACAGGAAGAAAAGACACAGTTCCCATGATTTAGACACACGGTCTTTTCCACAAATGGAAACAATTAACATGAAGGTGACGTTGAACCTTTTCAGCCACCTATTCAATTTTATTGAAAGGTTACACAAGTGCCCATCATGGAAAGGTGCATTATATGAGACCGTTGCATTTGAAAGTCAAAGTGCTTGGCAAACGCTTCCTCAGACAAAGCTGGTCTTCCTGACTTCAAACTGCTTATGAGCCCCCCTGCTAAACATTATCACCTGCAAGAAAGATATGTTGATTTCCTTGAGAGATATTCACGCTATTACAGATGGTAAAGTTTTGTTGATGATGCAAACCTTTTTGGTTAATTCAATCGTATCAGAAGTGAAGATGCCAAATACTTGTGCCCTCTTGGGTGTCAAAGTGGCGGACAAAACTGATGTGGTGACATATTTTTTTGTGACAAAGATACTAAAAAATGACTTTCTGTGTGTCCAATTTACGAAAAGTTTTCATCAAGATATCCTTACAACAGAAAACGTTGCTCCTGATGGATTGGTAATAATGAAATCACATTGCACTCAACTCATACTCTTTCCCCAAAAGGTATGATATGAACATTTGTAAATAAGATGGAGACTGCGCTTGTGAGCAAAATCTGGTAACCCTACAACTAAGAAAGTAAAAACACTTCTAGGAAACTGTCTTTATACATGACTAGTCCATATCACCCCCAAGGCAATTTATCAGCATGGATTATTGAATTGAATTGATACACAAACAATATGCACAATATATCAATTTTGTAACTCAACACCTTTTTCTGGCAAAACAAAATGGAATTTCTAAACAGCATTTAGTCTAAAATGATAAAAATTGCCAGCCTTCAGCAAAGGAAGCAGAATCTACATTTGACTTTGATACGCAATATCTTTCTTCCGTAATAAATATACTCAGAAACATAGCGTCACTGCATGACTGGCTTTGTTCTTGGAAATACATGACATGTTCATCCATAATTGAGATGGTGAATGAGTTTATGAACAAGGCATGAAGTTGGTCCCACTATAGACCTATGAAACTGAAAGGAAATTCTCGGTAAAGCTTGGGCTCATGATAGCAATATATTGCCGTTGATTATCAAATTGCATTGATACACCGACAACATGGACAATACTTCAGTTTTGTACCATTAACGCAATCCATGATGACAACGTCCAAAAATTTTAATTTGCAGTATTCAATTGGAACCCTACCACTCAATGATGTATGACCAAAGTTCACTTGAATTAATAGAGGACTTGGTGGCTCAGGAATTTGTCCTGACAAATCGTCATTGTGATTGAGGAGAAGAGTGTTCAAGAATGAAGCCTTCCAATTGTTTGGGATGCTTCCACCGAGCCTATTCCAGGAAAGGTCAATATATTCTAAATGCTTCAGACTCCGAAATTCTGTTGGAATTGTGCCTGAGAGCTGATTCCTCTTAAATTCAAGCTTTCGTAACAAAGTAAGGCGACCTAGCTCTGTTGGAAGGGAACCCTGGATGGAAGTGAATGAAATGTGTATTTCTGCTAAGCTGTTGCTTAAATTGTTAGGAATACTACCTGACAGATTTGTATTTGAGAATGACATTGTGTGTAGCGAAGTTAATGTCGTAATTTCTGAAGATAGCGAACCAGACAAAAATGGATTGTTTTCCATTCGAACCTTTTGCAAATCCGTCAGAAATCCCAATTCATGATAAGGCAGAGTCCCGCTCAATGCATTATTCATCAAATTGATTTCCCTAATTTCGTAGGTAGGCCCAAAGCATACGATCCCCTCCCAATCACAAACGGATTCATGACTCAGCCATTTTTGATTTCGATTCCATTTATGACCATTTAATTGTTGGTAAATTATAGCAAGTACGTATCTCTGGAAAAAGTCTAGTTTCGAACGACTTCTCCATTGGTATTGTGCTAGCCACAAAATTGCCTGATTTTCAACAGAGCAAGATTCTGGGAATGCTGTATGCGAGATAGCGTCATTGATAGCTCCCGTTCGAGCAAGAAACCATGTCACAACGGTATGACGATTCATGATATCTTTTGATAAGGGACTTTGAAGCCTACTTTGACATATGCAGTCTTCAATTATGTTGGTTTTATTTTGACAAAGCATCGAGTTTTGGAGCCTGGAATCGATCTCTGGTTTCTCTTTTTGTTTCTCCGATAAAGGTAACGCTATAACTAGCGAAGTGATAACGATACCGATCCATAAAAAAGTTAAACAACATTTTCTTGTTTTCAATAATCCCTGACATCCAGCATATGACTTTTCCAATAGTAACGGTAGTTCAATAACATAGGCATGAAAATTCTTCTCAGAATTATTTGATTGCAGAGATTTCGCTTTCAATTTGATGTGATTACATTCACTTTCTTGACTTTCATCTTGTGAGAAATGTTTAGTCGTTGATAATTCTTTAATTTCAAGGAGAGTCATGGAAATTGAGTCATCAAGAGATCCGCAGTGTTGAGGCAATACATTGTTTGTGTCAACATGTGCGCTCGCTTCGTTTTCACCCTTAGTTCCTTCTTGTGTGGGAGCTATTTGACTCTTTTGAAGTTCTGTAAAATTTTCGATTCTCCATGTGTTAGCATCAATTGAAGAGGTTCCATTGAGAGTTCTCCGGCCAATATTTTCGTACGAACTATGAGATGGATTGTATATTGGACCACAAAGATTCCATGGTAAACTAACATCTCGAATCCCAATCATGCCGAGGATTCTTCGCCCAATGAATTCTACATTGATAAAATTGTGTGACTGATTACCGGGCACTTCATTCGGAAGATCAGCTGAAGATAGCAATGAAATATCCTCATCTGCAAATTGACCATATATCATCATAGGTGGGCCGATAGTATAAGCCTTATCACAACATGAATTCTCAGGATCAAGCATCTTGCGTGGATCCGGAGATCCCGTAAAACATCTCATCCTCGAGTCACAAACATCCAATCGAATTGGTGAAAAATCGGAGCTGACTTTCTCGTCTGGTTGGGTCTCATCGACTGTTGTGTTAATGATTTCATCATCGAATAAAGACTGGATACCAGGCTTTGGGTGTCTCAGTGATTGCATTCGAGGATTTTCTCGAGGCTTGTGCTGTGACAGCATAGAAAGATGATTCATATCCAATGATACCTAGCTCAAGGGAATCGAAACCGTTAACTTTGTTTTATTTTCTCTATATTAAAGGTTACCCTCGCAATGAAATTTTCTAATTCGATGTAATCCGGATGCTGATACACATGTAAGGAGCCTAAATAAAAATCTCCATGTAAAGGCTGCACGCATCTAAGGACTTTGTAAACTTTGATTAAAGTTTATGCTACGGGCATTGAGCGTCAAATTGTCATGCACTGTTGGGCATTAGGGACGTATTGAAAGCTTTAAAATTTAAAGAGAGATAATCGAAAGTCAACGAAGCATTTCTTAATTAAGAGAAGGAGATTATACATGATATGGAAGAGAGTTTAGATTGTCCATACCAAGGATCAGTCAAAAGCAGTAAAACCTTTTGAGTTATACATATAACTTACAGGACCTAGCGTTGAAGGTGACACAAAATGATTTTAATGAGACAGAAATACTGATAATTGGCGGATAAATCAATATCAACTAAAATTGAGGGCAAAGATCCACAAATTTGAGTAATAAGACTTTTGTCGGATGCATAAATTACGCTCGTGAATAAAACGTTGATAATAGATGAAGTGAAGAGCATGACACAAGAATGAGAAGGCATGAGAACATATTACAAATTGAAACACGTTCATTTCATAATCACTTTCAATTTAGAAAGCTATAATTTGGTGTCAAGAGGTCGTTCAAGATTTGAAAAAAAGTTTAGCACTGGCAAGTAAGCTTACAGAGGACACTCATTTCAATAAGTTAGAATGACTTGTAAACCTTCAAAATGTGATTACAATGCTCTAAGTTGAGTAGACACAATGCAAAATAATAATCTATTTTTCCTTTTTCTATGATGGATTCTAATTCTCAAGAGGTAGTCACATATTTTCTAATCTAAGCATAATTCATGTCACTGATCTAAAATATATTGGAAGCTAAGAGCGATAAATCCCAAATACAGTGTAGTACATTTGAGATAAATTTCTATGATCTGATTTTTTTGGTGTTTCTAGCTAATTTGATTTGAAACAAAATGCAATCACAGAAATATATTCTTAAAATAAAATCCTGTTACATCGCATACTTTCAAAAAATATATCCCTTGTTGCAGCGTCCAATAGTCAAAATGCCTTTTTTAATGGCTTCTTAGCTGCACTTGTTGGCCTTTTTGTCTTCTATGTAGGACACTCTCCCAGTTGCTCTGTGACAAAGGACCTTGTATTGTCCCGTCGAACGAGCAAGTCTACAGTTCTGGCAAAAAACGCACTTTACGGACCTCTAGAAACTAGCAATTGAAAGAATAAAATAATACATCCTTCACAAAATGCTGCTGCTAGGATTTCTGTATAAAAATACTTCCCGCTTCCTAAGAATCCAAATTTCAAGAAAGGTAATCTAACCCCTTACCCCTATTTTCATCGAAAGTTGTCATAAATATGTCATTGGCTTCAGACACCGACAACATGGGCACCTTCCAACGTTTGTGCCATTTGCACAATCCAAAGTAACGGCTTCTAAGAATTTCAGTTTGCAGTATTGTTCAGAAACGCTGCCACTCAATGATGTCTGAGCAAAGTTAACCCGAATCAATAGACTGCTTGGTGGTTCCGGAAACCGTCCAGTCAAATTTTTGTTGTGATCTATCAGTAGAGTATTTAAGAATGTTGTATTCCAATTGTAAATCACTGTTCCCGACAGTTTATTCCAAGAAAGATCAATGTACTCCAAATGTGGAAGACTTCCGACCTCAGTTGGAATTGTTCCTGAGATTTGATTCCTTCTCAAATCAAGTTTTCGCAACGAAGTTAGATGACCTAGCTCTGTGGGTAAGGAACCCGTAAGCGAAGTAAAAGACAGGATGAGCTCTGTAACGTTATTGCCAATACGAGAAGGAATAGTACCAGAAAGGTTGGTGCGTGAGAACGACATGGTGTGCAGTGACGACAACTCCGTGAAATCAGGCAAAAGAGTACCAGACAATTTCGGATTATGGTCCATCCGGAGTTTACGCATGGAAGTGAGAAGCCTTAATTCGTTATTTGGAAGAGTACCACTCAAGGAGTTATTCACCAAATTCATTTCACTAATGTCGTAGAAAGGACTAGAGCATACGACACCTTCCCACTTGCAGACAGACTCGGGACTAAGCCATTTGGCTCTTCGAATCCAATCATGGCCATTTAAAAGCTGATACATTACAGCAAGTAAGTATCTCTGGAAAACTTCGTTTACACCTTGCTGGTTGTTTTTGAATTCGGATATCCATAAAATCGCTTGGTTCTCTGGAGCACAAGATAATGGTGAAGCTGTAAACAAAGTAGAATTCTTGATAGCTCCAGTTCGACTCAGAAAATTTGCCATGATGGTATGGGTGCTGACGATACTTTCGGATATCGGACTTGGAAGACTATCTTGACACGAGCATTCAGGGAATATATTAGTAGCATCGTCACATGGTAAAGAATCAGGACGGCTTGGTTCGTCACTTTTATCCTCGTTTTCTCCGGCTGATAAGGTGAAAACTAGCACCATGAAGGTGGTGACAATAACGATACATAGGAGTAAAAACCCAAATTTCCTCTGCCGTACTGCTTTCCATTCGAAGTCTGATAGGGAAGGACAAAAGTTTTCCTTGGAAATCATGGACAGCGTGAAATTTCTTTCCCCTGTTGTACGCTTCTTATTATTTTTTTCATTTTCTTGACATTGCTCCTTTGCATTCGGAGGTATGCTTTTTGCTTCAAGTAATTGCATCGGAACCGAGTCATCAGCAGAATCACAAAATCGAAAATGTAGATATTTCTGTTGTTCACGTTTGGAAATTTGATCATGAACCTCAAGGTTCCAATCCTCTTGATTTTCTTTTCGTTTTTGCAGTCGTTCCCTCTCTCGTTTGAGGTTAATTTGATTTTTCTCAAAGTCTGCGCTATTTTGTAGGTCCAAGGAGAGTTCATCGGAAGTATTTTCATGTTTAGATTCCTTTTCTTCCATCGGCATGTCAATTACATATGATGGTGCATGACAAACATTTAATGGAAAACATAGATTTGGGTTCTCTATACTCTCAATCATTCCCCTTTCGATGATGGGCTCTGGATGTACATGTGGACTTGGAGAATTCCCGAATTTTTCATGAAGAGCACCTTCGAATGATAACACTGAGACATCTTCTTCTTTCATAGATCCTCGAATCCATGATGGCGGACCACCAATGCCACGCATTGTACTACAAAAAGAGCTTTGTGGGTTCATGCCTTTGTCTGGAGTGTCATTCTCCTTGCAATATCTAAATTTCGAATCACAAACATCCAAGGGTATATTGGCGATGACTTCTTTATCTCTATGGCTGTCCTCTGTTTCAGTCTCCAGGAAATCGAAATTGAAAAAAGACGGCATTTCCATATATGAGTTTGCAGGACTATGGTATTTACTTTTACTGTTCTCTTGATCATGCCGTGGCGGTGACCCTAGACTTCCCTTCATCTTTTGACTTCCCATACTCAAGGCTTGGAATTCACATTAAACCGTTAACTTTGAATTATTTCACTATCATATCGTTTCTATTGATTGTTCCCACCTGAATTCAAAACTTGTACTACAGTGATTATTAATCATTCCTTCGCTGTCACAAAGTTTTATTTAAGTCACTTCAGAGATAACGACGAACCTGCCGCCCTGATAAAAATTCGGTTCCAATTTTTTGGGTTACTTATAATTTTTCAACGGATTCTGCGACATATAAGAACATTAATTTGATACATGACGACTATCGCCACCGAATTACAGAGTGAAATAGATAACAACAAAGTACCATTCGTAACCAATAAAAGTGAAATACAATGTATCAGGTGCAATACTTAAATCTGAAGATAGATCATAATGTAATCAATACTCCTCGATTACATCAAAGCACCAATAAATGTGAATTACTCTGCATAAATTGCTATACTTTAATCAGAAGAGAGCAATTATAGTTGATGTTTTTACTCATACTCTAAATTGATTAACCCAATTTATCACTGAAGTCTAAGTTGGCATAGACTCACTGCTTAGGTTTTCCTTCATGTTTACATACACCAAACTGCAAGAAGTGATGGGATCATTGCATCAAATCATTAACCCCATCTAACAATTAGTTTCACAAAAGATTGGAGGCTCAAGGTGAATTATGAAATGGATCATAAAGATAGAAGAAATATGTATAAATGTACAAGGAGTACCTTGCATAATATTATGGAGCCCTTCTATGCAAAGGGCTGTTTCACTCAATGCCATTGGACTTGGTCAGCGCTCTTTCACTGTTGAGCTGATCATACTGACAAATGAGCAAATACTTTCTATCAACAAGTATGAACAAAAACACAAAGATAATCAATTAAATAAACCTCTTTTCCTCTCTATCTTTCTCCGTACAATACAGAATGAACTGTTTCTAGAGTACTAAACGTTCAAGATAGTTTTGCATGATGCTGGTCTGATATTGCTAAATCCCAGATATTCTTTTGGCTCTGCAAAGTACTATTTTGTATCATTGTCTTTCAACCAGTGTTCAAATCACTATAGTTACAATATGCTTTTGCCTGTTAGAAGAATACAGCAAAATGATCTTAATTAGGTTTTTATTCTTCTATAATTTCATTGTTTCATTCATTCTGTTAAGTGCAAAATAATTGATAAATTTCAGCATAGTGACTCTGCCAATTTATAGCATTGCTTTGTTGGGAAAGCATCAAACTTGCCCTTTAGAAAAAGTAATTCACCATCACTAAGTCATCATCCAAATTTGTAATGGCTTCAAACTGGCAGTTAAGCCATTATCCTTTTCATTGTTTAATTGTATTTGCATGATTGATTGAACTTATATGATAATAATATGATGCAAATGTAAGATGATCTATTCTCGAAGTCTGGACCTTTCCATTTGGACTTTTGTACATCAATTCCATCCTGACTTTTTTCAATCAATTCCATTTAACGCCACATGTACAAGATTTGTCTAGCCGACGATTGAGCCAACAACAGGGACACATCTGTGATCGGATACCCCGTAATGATCGAGTCCAAAGAATTAATGCAT
>CAAAJI010000529.1:19303-34110 GCA_900642245.1 Fragilaria radians | reverse complement strand
CAAGACTAGAAAGAAGTAAAGGTAAAATTAGATTATAATATTGCCTTGATATAGTTTTAAGTCTACCGTAGAGCAGAGTCAAACTTTGTTTTCCTCGATGCTAGATACAAATTGAGAGTCCTTGAGCTTATCAGGAACAAAAAAAAATATCCGTCCACTTCTCTTTCTTGTAGACTTAGAATTGGATGATTACTGTTATTTCATGGCATATTCGGTTGTTGCCTCATGATCTGATGCCTGAGTGGCAGAACTCAAATAGTAGCAATAGTCATGGATTTTTTGCTTGACATCTGACTTTCCTTTCTTTGTAATCTGATGCTGAAATCTTCTGCGCAGTACATCTTCTTCAAGCCGATTAATCAACTTTGAAATCTTGTTGTGAACCAGAAGAGCATATACTCTCGTAGATATAATGAAATGTTTAATTCACGACCTTCTTTTGTTTAGGCGTGATTTCATCCCTAATTCTCTGATACACATTAAAAATGGATGGCTTGCCAAGGTGTTCGAGTTAGCGTTTCCATTTTTGTTGACCAACTTTATGCTCCAGTGTAGTATCGGTTCAGAGCCCTGTAAAAAATTTTTCCGGGAGTGATTGACTTGAGAAAATTTAGATTGCTTAATTGCAAATAAGACAAATACTCCGAGTATTCACTGACCTATGTGCTATCATTACTTTTTGATTGTGAAAATCAAATATGTATATATGAATTCATGGGATAATTTCTTATTCATGCATGTATAGATGATTAGGCATACATAAATGTATGTTTTAACATACTACTTTTCAACGATAGTTGACTCTACAGCATGAGTCTTAACAAGATCAATTAAAAATTGAGAAGATAGCTTTGCCATTATCAGCGCACGATAAACCTCCCGACAAGCCAATCATCCTCGAAGTGCTGAAATCTCTCGAAATATCTTATCAACTTTTAGGGAGAGGACTGGAAAGAGGATTTGCAGCGAAAAAACTGACATTTCTCTTAAACTTTACTGTGCCATCTCGCGCCAATTGGTTTCTTCCGTTCGTCGAGCTTTTGAGGGAAGATACACGACAAGGAATTGTGTAGACTCTCGAAAGTTGCCTTGCAAGAATTTAAATTTGTCTTGAAGTCATAACTCTTTGGATTTCTGTTTATTTCTGAAGTCGAAGGATGAGCACCGCTAGAATTACTCACAGAGGTAGCAATGTAATTTCACCAGACCGTATTGTATCCACACAAGGTCGGAACAACGACGTTCTGAACACGTTCCGCAGAGTAGGACTTGCTGATACAATTTCAGAGCAAGAATCCGACGAGGAAAATCGAGAAGCAGGTTTACGCCGACGACGTCGTCTGTTTAAGAAAAAAGCAGCGGATGAACACCCAGAAATAAAAAAGGAATTGCCAAGGCGTTCTTCAAGTAAGAAAAAATCGGAAAGATTCGAAGACGAATTGGACCCATACGATTCCGACCCCGGAGAAAGCTATCGTCAACATTGTATGAGACTGCAAGGTACGGGTACTCAGTCTTGTCTCCGAATACCAACATTTATGAAGAATTTCAATAAGGGAGTCGATTTAATTGAAGAAGATGCTACAGAGTCGACAATGCCACCGTCACCCATGGGCTCAGATGCGGACGATGTTTTGAACGTAACTCCGGCATCCCTACCATTAGAGACTAGACTGCGATATTCACTTCGGTCATCTATTGGTGATGGTTCTGCTCAACAACCCGCAGGACCGAGTGTTATGGACAGACGTGAGCTTCGTCCGAATGGAGTTGCATTGAATGTAAGTCATTGGAGTGCTAGAGGATGTAGGGCATACATGGAAGATCGGTAAGTGGAATCGTAGTATGATTGTTTAGTTTTTCTTTCCAAACCTGTAACTAACCTGAAGATAGATATGTTGTTGAAGACCTAGGATCAGTTCAAGTCGAAGTGAGTCCTATTAAAATTAAAACTGGAGGAGAAGTTGAAGTCACTTACGCTCAGCGACGAAATCGTAGACTCAAAATGCCACTGACTTGGGTTGGCGTTTTTGATGGTCATGGTGGAGAAAAAGCTAGCCAATACTGTGCAGATTGGCTATCCTCATACATTCGCCATGACAAATCTTTCCCCTATGATTTGGGATACTCCATGAAGAAGGCCTTCACGGCAATCGATAATGACTTTATTGGAACTGGATATCCAGATGGTACAACAAGTTGTACTGTATCGATTGTGGGTGGTAGGCGAGTTATTTGCGCCAATGCAGGTGATTCTAGGGCCATCGTCGTTCGAAAAGATGGATCGGTTGTCAGATTAAGTAGGGATCATAAACCTGGCATGCCCGATGAAACGAAACGTATCACAGATTTGGGTGGGAAGGTTATATACTGGGGCAGATGGAGAGTTGAGGGCCTGTTGGCTGTATCTAGAGCAATCGGTGATGCCTCGCTCAAGCCGTATGTTACATCGGAACCTGAAGTTTGCGAATACGACATTGGCAAGGATGATTGGTTTCTTGTTATTTCTACGGACGGGGTGTGGGACGTACTTGATAATGAAGAGGCGGCGCATGTTGTTATTGCAACATCCTGTGTTATGGAAAATGGTGAACTCGCGATTGATACTGATCGCTTCAAACTAGCAGCCCGGAACCTTTGTGAGCATGCAAGGTAAGTGAAGTCCATGCCTTCTTTACAGTGTGGATAATTGTATAACATTCAAGCTGTTTGCAGATCTTGTGGCTCGACAGATAACTTTTCCGCGATTGTTGTTGACTTGAAAAGTTGTGGAAATCCGGATTCACTATCGGGATGCTACAAACCGCGCTCCAGGAACCTTTTATTGTAGTGTGTCTAAATAAAAAGTCAAGGAATGTCTTTCCTCTCTTCTCCGACTCATCTGCCGATTTAATTTAATGAGGAGATTATAGAAAAGTCGTGAATGGTAAAAGGAAATTCAAAAGTCGTAATCTCCAAGCATTGGTGAAGGGAATTCATAATTAAATCTAAATGTATCACATACATAGTGCAAGGTTTTGAGGCATATTTGATGGACTGTTGCTTTACTATAATTTTAGTGTGAGTTGATGGAACCACCCGCCATGAATTCAACTCTACATAGTGAAGAATAAAATGGCAGCGTAAAACGACACTTCCAAGTACATTGCACCATTATAATGCTGTCCTCGCATGGTTGCTCAGCCCCTCCTCCTTTTGTACCATAAGCGTAGAAATGCTTTTTATATCAGACATCAAGAGGGAAAGGAAAACTTCACTATATGATACAAACAGGCACGGAAGCGGCAAAAGGATGGACTAAGCAGCATTGTGTTCAACTGACAGTTGGCAAACTCAAATCCAAATGTATCAAACTTTTTTTTCTTCAAGAAAATGGCAATCCAGCAACTCTTCAAGTTCCGGACTATGTCGCTCATGCCATTCAGAAGCATGAAAATACACCTTGCACAAGCCAATGGAGGTTTTTTCAACAATTGCACATCATGAATATTGATAATGATCACAAGATTGATGATGACTTGATGTTAATGAAACACAAGAAGAAACTCTTCTCAATATAAAGAAAGGCATGCAAATAAATGAGATGTCAAGCAAAACACATCTCAAGGACTTAATACTGGAGAGAAAGCACAAGAACACCACCTTCATGAGTTCATTTAGGGCATTACAAATCATTGCTGAAACCAGTTATGGACGATGACAACAAATACATGGATACAACCCTAACAATTCAAGGGATACAAAACACAATTTTTTAAGGATAGTTTGCTTTATTGAGCCTAGGGACAGGGATTTGAGAACCATTACTAGGATTAAAAGCAAAACGTGGCATGGAGAAGGTGATGTTTATCTCATGAAGAAAGCATACAGCATCAACCTCTTGAACCTTGTAATCAAGTCATGTAGGGTACAACATACCTTGATGTATGAGCAATGTTTACTCTATAAATGAATTAATTGGCCAGGAAATATACTTACTCTTATTGTTGCTACAAATGCATAAAGTTGTTGCATGGAAGCCCAATATTTGATGTCAGTCTGTCAAGATCATCATGAGAAAAGCTTCAGACCCGTTGACATTTCTTACATGTTGGAGAGGAGTGAATAATTGTGAAGCTTCCTATCATTATCAAAGATTATAGCATAAAAGTTTTCAATCACCCGTGACTTTGGAATTCTACAGGACAGGAAAATAGAATTAACAATGCTATTCCCAACAGAACTGATCAACTAATTTACTGTTCATGTTCAGTTCCAAAAAAGGGATAAAACATGGCATACCCTGGCTATTAGATGACTAGGAAATTTGTGAGGTAAATGTCTTCTAATTTCATAATTTGCCTTTTGTAGTCGAAAAAGGTTAGAAATTGCGGAAAACATTGGTGTGCCGGATTTTGGGTGTAAAGTTTAGCGTAAGAATGTTCCGGAGGATAGTAGCCCTAGGAAACTTCGGGAAGCTTTTGAATTTTTGGAGGTAATTTTTTGATTACTACTAGATGTGGTTCCTCCACTGTACTTGTTTTGCTCATCGTTGACATGCAACATTTTTGAAGTGTCTTGAGGTATCTTTCAAGGGATACCTCTTTGACATCTCAATCGGGAAACTACAAAACGCTACATAAATAAACAGTATTGATTCTACGATAGTGAAAACATCAGTCCCCTGAGGTAATATTAACTGCCGACAACACCAAATCAAAGGCAGTAGTACGAATTTTTTCTCAACAAATTTATAATTTTATCATACTATCAAACACAACGAAACTATGAAGCTCTTTAGTCTTGTCGTTGCCACATCTTGCCTTGCCGCTTCGGCATTTGGAGTATCACCAGTCACCAAGAGTATCTCAGTGACGAAGAACTCAGAGGGAGTTGTCACGTCACCTCTTCGAAAGGACACCGCAGTCCGAAGTCCTCTATTTCGTGATGGTGAGATTACCCGTGGAGGCGCATTTCCAGGTTGGGCTGCATATAACGAGGCATTGGATAAAAATCCGTTGCCTACCAAGGCACTTACATCTCTTGTGGGATGGGCACTTGGTGATATTCTAGCACAGGTACGAAAAAAATAAAAGGAAAAGAAAAAAATTGAAAACAAAGAAATGACACCGGATATGATGACGGATGACACGAATGTATCGAAATCTCGCAACTCACCATTATTTCTTTTCCTCTCTTTCTTCCCCGTTCCATTGCTTTTGCATTTTTAGATTTTCATCACCAAAGGAGCTTTCGATGTGAAACGATTCGTTACTCTTTCTGCCTTTGGACTTCTCTACCATGGTCCATCTGGACATTACTTCTACAATTGGTTGGATGGCAAGATCCAGGGAACTGGAGCCAAGGATGTTGCACTGAAGGTTGGAATTGACCAAATCTTTTGGTGCCCAATCTTCATGACTGTGTTCTTCACCTACCTTGGTCTTGTGAATGGAGATTCCTTTGTACCATTCGGAAACAAGGTAAAGAATGATCTTCTCTCGGCATGTCAAGGATCTTGGAAGGTTTGGCCTATTGTTCATGCCGTGAACTTTAAATTTATTTCATCCAAGCATCGTCTTATCTTCATCAATGGAGTACAAGTGGCATTCAATATGTTCTTATCCTTGATTGGAACCAAATAAGCAGAATATGATGGGAGAAAATTTGGATTTATTTTGTGTATTTGGTATAGTAAGGATATAAATTTGGTTAAGGGGCCATATACTCTACAAAGATTCATTTATGATGATAGTTCAACTCGGACTCAGTTCATCGTCAGAGCTTAGGTATAATATTCTGTCTTCCACTTTTGTTGAGGCTTTAGTCTTTTTATTTTCCAAATCAGGTTTGGTTACGGATGTAAAAATGTCATTGTCACTGGAGTCTGAGTGGATAATTAGTCGCTTGGATAATGACGACTTGGATTCCTTCATTTGCTTGGGAATAACAATGTCGCTGTCATCATCGTCATTATCATCATCAGCTTCCGAATCAGTTCCCATTAATAATCGTCGATGCAACTCCTCCTGACTACGTTGTTTGGTGTATTTTTCCTTTCTTGGAGTCATGCTACGTTTGTTTGATTTTTTCGGTGAGTTGTCCTCCTCCAGTGACTCGCGTTCCCATTTCGAAAGTGAGGATGTTCGCCATTGATTGGGATTTTCACGAACAACTAACAACACATCATCGGGTTGGATTGTTCTTCGATTGGCATGACGTGCAAATGCCACCAAATCGTTTGCCAATGTCGTTGTGGCGTAGAGATAGGTTAATTCTGTCAGAGTACATACAGCGGATGTTGTCATGATTGCGCCATCGTGGAGACTGTTGCCATCACTCTGTGTACAAATATTTGCTACCGCCACTTGAAGTGCGGCACGTAATTCATTTCCTTCATCATCATTCGACATTTTATGGAAAATAAACTATGG
Source organism: Fragilaria radians (assembly GCA_900642245.1). Lineage (NCBI taxonomy): Eukaryota > Bacillariophyta > Fragilariophyceae > Fragilariales > Fragilariaceae > Fragilaria > Fragilaria radians. Next base: position 27,697 of record CAAAJI010000529.1, on the reverse strand, counting down.
CAAATGGATATTTACGAGTACAGTAGATTTGTATAAGTAACGATTATTACATGATTACCTTCGCGACTGCTTTCTTGTACAGACACACCAAAATGTCAATAACTTCCGAAAACATGGACATATCCTGACTTGTTTCGCTTTGTAACGATATACCCAATAATACAGACGGCATTGGATCTGATTGTGATTTCCGTAATGTCGCCAATCGTTCTGTTAACCTCCGTGCATACACTTCCCAAATCACTGTATCATTCCGTACTCCCAACACGGTGGATGTATGACATCGTAGTTTGGAATCAAACGTCACTTCTTCCACCTGACATAAAACATAGGTACCTACTCTCCCTCCTGGTAATTGACTCACTCCAACAACAATCATATCACGAAATAATTGAACCCAACAATCCGTGTGGACATTTTGGATAAGGTGAGATTCTTCCAACGTAACAGGGAGGTATTGTGGGAGTGGATTACAACCATCTCGTTTCTCTAGCCCAACTTGAGGACTTGGAAGCGTATCATTTTCCATTCTCAATCAAATTTGGGGAAACGATAAATTACGTATAGTAGCACTTTTACTGTAGGAATCATACTTGTTCATTTGCATAATGATTTTTCCAACCATTTGATTTCGTTCTAGAATTCTTGGTGACTTGGAATTTGCATTCCAGCTTCGGTTACGAGCAGAAATAAACAGTTATGAGTGGATTCCAAGAAATGGGGGAAGGAGGAGAGATTTCTATCCAATGTTATGCGGGTTCCAGTGATGGTGGCAATGAGGGGACAGTTAAAAAAGCTATAATTCCAAATTAGGAGTAGGAGGAGCAGCAGCCAGAGTAGGGAATAATATTATTTGCAGGTGTTCAGTTAGGAGGAAGGCTATTGATATCAAATAAGATGCCAGAGAGCAACATGACAATGATAGGGTAATTTAGGCTAACTAACAGAAATACCAATCTGACAGCTTTACTGCTAGCATTACTGAGAGCAACCACCAGGGGAGATTGCATTTGATAAGAAAACAAATTTCTATGCTTTGTGAGGATATTCCAAGCAATTTGGAGTGTGGAGAGGCAGAGCACAACCATGAAGAGATGAATTCCATCTCTGCAAGAGCAACCCTCTCATTATTGCTACACAATTTGTTTTATTAGTGGCAGAAGTTCATTGAAGGAATCAGAGAAAGAAAGTATGCAAGATATTTTTCCTCTCTGAGAAAGGTCATATGAAGCATACATTTCCCTTTCTGTGCTCACATGACAAGGCAATATACATCCAATTCCTCAATCAATGCAGTCTACACATGTCTTTGCACAGCAAACAAGTGCCCCTATAAGTATCACAAATGGTGTGACACAAGATTTAAAACATGAGATTTTGAATCCCAGTTTATGATTTTGACAATGATGGGCTGATATCAAAGTCAGGATCAATGGGCAGGCTTTTATTGAACTGTCATCCTGCAAATTTGATTTATTTCCTTGCAGATGGTTTGTAGAGCATGTTCCCTGTTGATCAATGTTGAAAGTGGAATTTGTGACGTAGCAAAGTGGATGAACGTTTCATTCATATTTGTACATCACATTTTATCTACTGCAGTAATGCAGCGTGTATTTTAATTAGTACTATGTTTTAAATATGAAACGTTGACACATACAACCAAAGCCTACGGGTTGTATCTTTGGTTGCATCAAAATCATGTATCATGAAGATACCTGGAAATCCGTAAACCCTAGTGCAAAACCATAGTATGTTCAGCCTACATAACTTTGTAATAAAAAAATGGAAATTTAGAACTGCAATATGAAGTTATGAAACTATCAAAAATGAGATTATATCACGAAAAATTCTGAAATGCTTTACTTTACTTAGCTAATTTACCTCGCCTGAATCTCGTCCTCATCAAATAACTTAAATTAGAGCTCCCCTTACAACCACTTTCTGAAGTTGTTTCATATAGATCCTTGATCCCCATTTAGAAGCACATGTTATTTCATTATTGGACTTTTCATTGTTGGTTTCCCAGATTCTTATCCATGTAATCTTTTTTATCGTATATCTCACATCTTCCAGCACCATGTACACCAGCACAACAACAACCACCTCAACACTAAACTGACCAACTCCGGAAGTTTTTTAAATTTTAGGAACAGCAATTGTCAGGAACATATTGTTGATACCCGAATTTTTCAACGCATCATCCTCACCTCAATTTTTGTAAGTCTATGCAACGTTTCAGCCGCTTTTGCATCCGGATTAGGCAGCTGACCATCATTATACACACCTGATATCCTTCCATTTCCTTTCCATTGTTGAACATCCTTTTCATCATTTGAACAACCTCATTGTCTAACATATGTTGCGCTAAATCTTTCAATAAAATAAGTTCACAGTGGCCCTTCCTTATTGATAAACTCCTCCTGGTCTAACATCTTCTTTCTAAAGATGATCTGCACTATGTCTTAGCTTTGACACCACCAAGGGGGGTGCTATCCTCATTGCTTAAGAAAAGGCATAAGACAATGAAGAGGAATTTAAGATAGTTTAAGATGCAATTCAAGACACTATGGAATGTTGGAGATATCCTTTATAGTCATCAACTTTAGGTTTTCCATTAAGGATAGAATTTAATGGGATATGCTGTTGACTAGGTTTAGATCATGTGTAATTGCAACAGGCATGTGGTTGAACGAGGTCCAACATATTATCTTATTATTATTTTTCCTTAATCTAATTGCTATAGACTGCTTTTCATCCGTTTACGGTGTATCATAATTGTGTTACACCTACTGCTTAGCACTGATTACGATTCCGGAAGAAGATACCAAAGCTTCCGTATTCAATTGTGGAAATAGTGTAATGACGTCAGTGGGAATCAGTAATTTCTCGAGTATTTGCTGGTAACGAGATTGACATGAATGAAATGATAGGGCAAGTGATGTCCTAAGGAAAAATCTAGACTTTAAGGTTATTAATTCATTCCTTTGAAATGCTTTAATGCATCTAGAGCTATCTAGCATACTAAAGTATTATCAAAGAAAGCATAAATCGTTTTAAAGTATTGCCAAGTAAGTTATTGACTAACAAGTGAAAAAATGAGTGAATCTATGCGTATCAATCATGGGAGCATCCCAACCCTTAATGGGGACAGTGATAAATTCCAAATGTGGTGGAGGAAATTCAAGGCATTTTCTATATTCTCTGGATTCAATGACGCTATCCAAGAAGGAGTTGATCCTAATCTTCCCGAATCATTTTCCGCAAAGATAGATCTGGATACTGAATTAGGGCTCATGCAGAAACTTGCTAAGCAGAAGAATAGCATGGCTATTTCTTGCTTTACTATGGCATTTACAAGGGAAGGAATTATGGGCATGGTTAGTAGGTGTGTAACAGATTAATGGCCTAATGGACTTGCATACATGATAGTGAAGAACTTGATGAAGAGGTACCGTCCCATTGACATTATATCAAGATTGGAGATGCAACATTTTTGAACCAGATGACCATGAGGAAGGACAGCAACCTGACAACATTGTTTGAGAAATTGGCATCAATTCAAGACCAGTTCTTAGCACCTGGATTGAGGATTGACGAACCCAATTTGATTGCAGTGGTTCTTGACGTAGCACCTGTAAAATACCAGTCAGTGTTGACTGCAGAACAGAGTGTAAGGAATGGAGAACTTACCTTATTGGACTAAGAGGTTGTCATACTCGAGCACTACCGGCAAATGACTCAAAAGAAGTCAATGAAGAAATTTGAAGACAATGAGTTAGCACTTACTGCATTTAGTGCAGTATGCTTTCACTGTGGAAAGCAAGGCCATAGAGCCAACAAGTGCCCACAAAGACTCGACGGTGACGGTAACAATAAGCACAAGAAGAAGAACTTTAAAAAATCTCTCAACTGTGGAAAGAGGGGTCATCTGGCCAAAGAGTTGTTGGTCTAAGAATCCGAAAAAGGACAGTCAAGGCACAACAAATGAAGTTAGTGCGACAGCAGTGGCTGAGATGAAGACCAATCTAGATGACTACTTGCTTAGTACAATTGGTAGAGAAGTGGTTAATCTAGATGAGTATTTGCTTGTTACAATTGGTGGAGAAGTGGATAATCCTGATCTTTGGATTGCCAATACGGGTGCAACGGTGCATATGACACCTTACAAGAATAAACTCTCAAATGTTAAGGATCAAGACACACCCTATAAGAAGTGGATAGAGACGACCTATCACACTAGAGAACCAAAAATCATCAGTCATTCGTACAACCGTATAACTACTAGAAATGGGAAGTAACATATAAGTGTTAGTATGACAGGAGTCAGCAGTAACCGGCAATTACTGTAAGTGGTTACAGAAAATAATATTTTCCGTGCCATCATGGGTTTGAATCCCACTGCTACCACTTGTCGCTTATCAATAATAGTAGTAACATGACTGACTGAATGTAGATTCTCATACACCCTATGTGATAGCCATGGGAAACAAAAGCCAAGAGATGGTTAGGGTTTCAGGAGAAGAATCATCAAGGATATAAACGAGGAGAAAATTAAGAGGATTCAGGGATTTGCATATTTAGAAAATGGCAAATTCAACTTGTTCAGCATATTGCAAATGATCCGACAGGGATGGACAATGCAGGAAACATCCAACAAAATCATAATCTGCAAGGGCAAAATGGTATTAGAGTTTGGTATCAAGATTCAGACAACAAAAGGAGCTTTATGGAATAAAAATCTTCAAGTGAAACAACTTTTGCGATGTCGTAGGTGAAACGACAAAGACAAAAATCGACATCATGAAAGCGCACAAAAAATTGGGACATTTTGGAATGCAGGCTGTAAAAGCAGTGTCAGCAAAATTAGGATGGGAGCTTACTGGCATTCAACAGGTATGTGAAGCATGTGCTTAAGGAAAAGCTTGTCAGAAAGACATCATTGCAAAAGTGGTAAACTTTGCAAATTCATGCAGCAAAACTGACGGTCGTGTATATTTGGAAATCAGTTCAATCAAGAATAATGAATTTTCCAAAATTGAGCTATCATGAGCAGTGACATTTGCAAAATAAGTATCAGTAGCAACATCTTCATCCAGGCGTCAAACATTAAGAGTAGGAAAACACGATTTGTAATGGCGACGTAGTGGAAGATGTAGAGTTTGACGGGCATACTGCGTTGTTCAGCCATAGTATCTTGGATAACTTGAGCAGGTCTCCAAAGAAAGAATTTTCTTAGGTTGTCATAATCCCAATTATGTCGTTTGACACGTTGAACAGTATGGGAGTTGACATTGGCAATAGCAGCAAATCCATTTGCAGCATTGAGAGTATCATCATCAGGGAAGAAATAGCCATTATTGACTCGGAAAAAGTCACTATCATCAAGGGCATCAGGGTCATCAATTTCATTTAACCAGGCTTCATCATTGTGATCATCAACTTCAGAATTTGAATCCCGTGATCCAGGTGATGTAAATTCAACATGTGGAAAGGGATCAAGTTCAGAATCACTGGGATAAGCCATTGGTAAATACAAACCACCATCAACATATTTAAAGCAAAATACATATCCATCAGGTGTTACCATTTTCTGTCCACCTGCATGTTTCCTTGGAGTATCAAAGACATTAACTCCCCAGGCAGTACATTGAATTTTGGATTTAACACTTTTTCCTTTTCCATATCCAGTATAATTGTTATAAACACCAATCACATTCTGTCCACCAACAGCTTGGATTTTAGCACAGTAAGTTCCAACAGGTGGGTTGACAAGTTCAACACCATCAGTGGCACCAATGACATCAACAAATTCATGAGGATTGCAATCCTTTTTACGCATGTCTGCACCAGCCATTCCATTGTTGGCACCAACATCAATGAGACCCCATGTATTGATTGCACGGACATCATACAACTTTACGCAGATGATTTTGTTGGTATCAACTTGTCAAATAGAATATTGTGAACCATTCTAATTGATAGTGACTTCCTCATTGGCAGAGGGACGTGCATGAGAGGCAAATATGGTGCAGAGCAATGGAGCAGTTGTCATGGTATTGGCAGCAGCACTTTCAGGCAAGGAAGAAGTTGGAACTGGGACAGAGGTTACAAGTGGAGTAGATGCAGCAGCAACAGAAGTAGAATTTACATTTCTTTGGCGTGAATCACGCAACTGGGCTTGCTGTTCAGGACTCAAGGCATCATACTGGGCACGTGGTAAGTAATTGTTATATCTAGCAGTTCCTGGAATGACAGGTCTTGGAGTACCACGGTTTACTCGATCATGAGTACAACCAGATGCATCACCTCTTCCATTGCCTTGCACTCTTTCAATAGGGCACAGACCATTGCAACTTCCAGAGCTTGAATGGGCATTGGAAGGATTGATGCAGCAACTAGAACAAACCTCATCAGACTTTTGAATGAATTCATCAATTGCATCATAATATCTGACAGTATTGTTGTTGGCTTTAGCAATGAAGGCAAGATTTGACATACTATTTGAGAAGGTAGGATGACCAATAACAGAAGCAGATAGCTGTCCTACTTTCTCCTCATCATCAACAGTTTTTCCTGTAGCATCCTCCAAATCAAGGTACAGGGACTGAAAAGTTTGGATGAATTGAGTAGGACCACCAGGGTATCTAGGAGTCAAGTGCAACAGAGATAATTCACGGTGAAAGTCAGAACATAAAGCAATAACATTTCCTGAGGTTGCGTGTTTTCAATACGCCCTGTGGTTGCTTCAAATTTATATCTAATTTAGTGATGATGCATCATATCGTTTTTACAAATCGGTTTCTCTTTCATGAAAAAATAGTGAATTGAATGACATACCAAACTAAATAGGCTATTGTGCTTATGGACAGTTTTTTTACTAACACAGGCAGTTTTTGCAAGATTCGTATGCGGATGTCAAGTGCGGAGAATCGTTTTGAGAATTCCAAAATATGGTAACAATTCAATCAAATACACATATTTTTGTGAAAATCCTTTCACAAACTTTAAAGCTTAAAGATGACAAACCTTTATCGACATCTTCACTCAGCTAAGATTCGAGGTGGACATAACGCTACATCAATTACGCCAATCATTTCATCTGCAAATAACTCGAGAGTTGAGTCAACAATAATTGGAAACGGAACATCGTCCACTTTTCCAGATGCAAATCGTCAATCACCTGCCTCTTTGATGCTGTATGGCATCTTTCTTATCGTTTTCGTCCTTGTGCCTATAGCCATCGAGATGTATAGCTATATGACTGGGAGAAGACTCTATATGTTCACGTTAGCGCAGAATGTTCATTCTGGATCAATCGATTCATCGAAGGCACGTAGAGAAGAGCTCAATACCTCACGATTGAAGATGCTGCTGGATAAAAATTCTACGGTAAGGTTGTCTGGGTCGATTAATCAACGTCATTTGTTTGTTAGCCTCATACTTCTAAAGTTTATGCACTGCTCCGTTAGATTCTAATGGAAACAAATTATCTTCCCGAACAAGGTACATTGATTGATGCAACATTTCCGAGGGGATTGGAACAAGTGGAGGCTGCAATTTGTGAAAATACGGAAAGAAAGGATTGTGCAGCAACCGATGCCTCAACCATAGTTGCTGATTCATCCGTCAGCAGACATACTCTGTCTATTTCCGAATGTGCAATATGTATGGAATCATACAATCTGGGGGATTCAATTGTATGGTCATCAAATCCAGATTGTCATCATGTGTTTCATACTCCTTGTATCTACGAATGGTTACGACGGGAAATAGAAGCTCAATGGAAGTGTCCCTACTGTCGACAACCATTTGCCCTATCTTCGGACAAGACACTGATTACAGAATCAATTTCTATGGCGTCCACTATTTGATGAGCACTTTGATCGAAGCTTTAAATTAGTTGAAGGAATGAAAGTGCACCCTCCCAAATGTTCCCAAATAAATGATTATATAGAATAAGGGCTAGAAACTCAAGGCTTAGGAATGAATTCTATTTCAGTACTTCGATGCTTATTGCATGAATAAAGCTCCAAGCTAAAGTGCTAAAGGAGTCAGGCAGACTACTATGGAAGAATGCACGGAAAAACCCTCTGATTTATCACTCCAAATTAATGTAACTACAAGTGAAATATCTCCTAGTATACAGCTAAAGTCCTTAAATGTCATGAAAACAAATCCTAATTGTACAAACTTGCAAAACAGTACAATCAAAGAATTGAAAACAATTAGAACAGAAACGAACAAGTTATGTTTCATATACTTGTTGTACACATTTCAATTTTTGAAGCAATCAACCTCCAAGTGAAACCCATTTTTCCATATTCAAATCTAAAGGATGTACTTGACACTCAGATAATGAACAAGGTGGGATTTTCACTACTCCTGCACTTATTC
>CAAAJI010000529.1:4652-17206 GCA_900642245.1 Fragilaria radians | reverse complement strand
AAGTAGCGGAAAGATTGTATTTAACATTGTGAAAGGATGTAAAAGCAAAGATCTTCCTGATGGCAATGCGGCAATGGCTTGGGAGAAACTGAAAAACAAGTACAAACCTATGTCAGCTTCATCCATGGACAAGTTAGACAAGCAATTTATGGACTCTGTATTGAAGAAAGGTGAGGATCCTGAAGTTTGGATCACGCAGTTGGAAGATATATGTGTCAGACTTGAAGATATGGGTTCTGGTATCTCAGAAAGACAATTCATGATCCATGTGCTTAATAATCTCATGTCAGATTATGATTTACAAGTTGCTTTACTATAGAGAAGAATTGAAGATGCTGAACACCCCTTAACTGTTAGTGAAATCAGAGCAGAGTTGAGTTTATTCTTTGAAAGATTAAATAATAATTTGAATAAGATAATGGCAACAATTCAGAAGAAATGGCATTTTATGGCGGTCAGGTTAAAGGTAAATGCAGAAATTGTGGAAAGATTGGACATAAGTTGTTCCAATGCAAAAAATTGAGGAAATCAAAATGGCGGTAATAGCGGTGGTAATTCGACTGGAGGAATTTATTGTAATTATTGCTGCAAGCAGGGACATATCAAACTGTCTCAAACTCAAGAAAAGGGATTCATGACTCAACAATACAGCAATACCTCTCCTGGTAACAGTAACTACGGTAGTCGTGATCCAGGAAACTACGAGTCACAAGATATGGTTTTCGCAGCAACATCGGATGCAGAAAGGTTTGAAGATGACATTTGGATTTGTGATAGTGGTGCAAGTTCACACTATTGTGCTTCGGCTAGAAGTATGTTTGATGTTCAGGATATCAATGAAAACATTTGAGTTGGAAATGGGGATCTCTTAACAGCAACTAAGGTTGGTAGTCTCAAGTATAGAGTCATTCAAATTGATGGAACAACTTTTAATATCATTCTTCATGATGTAAAGTTTGTCCCAGATCATTGGGTGAATCTATTAGTATTAATCAAGCTGTAAAGAATGGCCATAAGATAAGCAATGACAATATCACCATCTCATTCAGTAAGGGATTGACTAAAATCACCTTTGATAGAGCTTTCAAGGCCAAGGGTGGAGCGTATCAGGAGTGAAGATGATAGTGTACAACTATCCTGTTGCTTATTCTGCTGTGAAAACTGATCTTAGGAAAGGCATTGAAATCAATAAATTTCATCAGATGTTAGGCCATTGTGGTTCAGACAGGTTCGAAAAGACCGTCAATATTCATGGCTTGAGGTTGATTGGAGAAATTAAAACATGTGAGGAATGCGAAAGCTAGACAGAAGAAGGTTAAGAAAGAATGGAAGGAAGGAAATGAAATCCCCGGAGAAAGACTCTATATTGATATCAGTTCCATTAAAAATGAAAGTTATGGTGGATCCAAATTTTGTTCTTAATTGTCGATGATTACACTGATTTTTGTTGGAGTTTATTCCTGAAATATAAAGCTGACCTGAAGGATAAGATGTTTACATTATTAATTAATTTAAAAATTGCGGGAATTGAGGTCAAGTGCATTCGTTGTGATGATTCTGGAGAGAATAAGAAAATCAATAACGCTTGTCGGTCAAATGGTTATTTGACAAAGTTTGAATTTTCCGGTCCAAGGACCCCACAACGTAATGGTAAAGTTGAGAGAAAGTTGCAGACGCTTTATGGGCGCATTCGTGCAAAATTAACTGATGCAGGATTAGAAAATGATATTAGATCTGGAGTATGGTCTGAATGCGCCAGTACTGCCACTTTCCTATCTAATATCACATGTATTAAGAATCAAGACAAGTGCCCTTATCAGTTGTTATTTAAAGTTACGCCCAAACTACCTTCCACGTTAAGAACCTTTGGAGAGATGGGACTAGTAACTACTAAAGCTGACATTCAAGGGAAATTGACGAATCGCCGTACTACGTGTATGTTTATGTGATATTTAGTGGATCACGCTAATGATGTATTTAGAATGCTGAATCTTGAAACAAAGAGGATCATTAATTCAAGAGATGTGATTTGTCTGGGAAAGAATTTCAAGATATGGTCAGATAAAGATTCACAAAATGAAAAAGATGATATAGATGATGATCCCGATGATTTAATCCCAAAACCTAAGGAAAGTATTCAAGTCAACAGTGACATTCAACCAGAATTAAATTAAATGACAAAGAATAAAATCTATTGTCAGTTGAAGCGCTTAGAGAGTAGCTTCAATCCAGAAGCTTCAAAAATTATCGAAAATATTGAGCAAGGAAGGGAGCTTCAATTGGATCAAGCCAATCTTGCGTTTTTCAGTACTTCACCTTCTGAAGTAGAACCCACTTCTTTCAATGAGGCATGGAATCATCCTGATTCTAAGATTGGAGAATTGCAATTAATAAGGAATTAGGTAAAATGGATTTGGGAACTTATTAATAAAGAAGATATTCCCGAAGGAAGAAGAACAATTAAGTTTAAGTGGATTTTTAAAATCAAGCGAAACGGCGTATTTTGAGCTAGATTGGTTACCTGTGGTTATAGTCAAATTCCTGGAATTGATTTCAACAAGAGTTTTGCCCCTGTCATCAATGATGTGAGTTTTAGAATCTTGTTGATTGCTAAACTCACATGGGGACTTCAAGCTTCAAGTATTGATGTTGAGACGGCCTGTCTACATGAACATTGAGTGTGGAGATCTACATGAATGCTCCCAATGGAATGGCCATTGAAGGCAACACATGTCTACGCTTAAAGAACACTATATATGGTTTAGTTCAGAGCGCAAGGGAATTTTATAAGAAGTTAATTTGTGAACTTACCCCAAAATTCAAGGTACCTCGTCCAGATGAAGACTCTGATACCATCCAGGAAAGCTTGCGGAAAAATTATCGTTCAGGTGTCGGTCTGCTGCAATATCAAATTAAATATTCAAGACCTGATTTGAGCCATGCCGTGAGGGAATTGTTAAAATGCATGGACAAGGCAACAATGGGAACTTACCAAGAAATGCATTGTGTGATCAAGTTTGTTTTGGACACCAAAAATTTTTGTCTGCAAATCAAGCCAAATTTTGATTGTAAAAATTCTTGGAATATATAAGTATTCTACAACAGTGATTGGGCTGGTGATCCAAAAACTAGGATTAATGTAACGGGTTTTATTGTTTATCTGCAAAACGTACCTGTTTGTTGGCATTCAAAGGCGCAAAGAGGCGTCACATTATCCAGCAGTGAAGCTAAATATGTTGCCATGTCTGAAGCTGTCAAGGAGATCAGATTCATCTACTTCATTCTTTCTGACGTCGGCATAAGTAGAATTTCCAATTGTGGTGAAAACTGATAATGTTGGCGCTATGTTTATGACTCAAAATTCCTCGACAGGCGAACGAAGCCGGCATGTTGATACTAGGTATCACTTTATCCGCGAGAATGTGGAAAACGGAATCGTAAAAGTTGAATTTGCAAATTCTAGTGAAAATGATTCTGATATATTCACTAAGAATGTGAGTCAAAAAACCTATGAAAGGTATACAGTGAAATTTCTTGGGAGTATTGAGGATTTTAGGAGTGATTGAACGTTTCGGTCAAGAAAGGGAATTGGAGATATCCCTTAAGTTCATTCAAAAATTAGTTTTTATACCCATTATGGTTATTTTTGATTGATGAAATGCGTGAGTCCGCAATTTAATGCGTCAGCCATTAGGTAAAGATAAAAATTAGTAATCACAACTTTTAGTGCAACTTACGTTTGTTTTCAATCCTCTTCATCTTTCATTGTTTGAGTAGAATTCTTGCTAACAGGTGCATATTTTTCGTCCTCCACTTTTTTGACCAGGTGAACCGCACTTTTAAAGTATAAGTTCTCTATAATACGTGGTGTTGTCTCATCAATTCTTGCAATAACATGAAACTTAAAGTTCATCAAGGCTGGTATTCTAAAGAAATACATTCTTTTTTGCTTCAAAACTTGAATCAAAAGTCAGAATCCTGTCTCCTCCATAAGTCTTCCTTTCTTCAATGTTGCATATTGTCTCCTCCCTTCTTTCGGCTTCCTTGTTTTTTCCAGATCATTTGTCTGTCACGCCTTATTGGGCTCACTTCTTCCCGAGTTCTACTCCATAATCCTTACAAATTTTGGCATGTGCAACAAGAAGGCCTTCTTCCAAACCATAAGGGTTTTTCACCATGCCATTGTTGGATTGGCATCTGGAGGTGGATCCAAAATCCCAATGCGCCTGAAATTTATCCATTGAAGACTCTATTATAATCTTTACCATGATGAAATGACATCAAATTATGGGGCGTTGTTTTGTAATTTTGGTTTGAAGAAATTTCTTTTTGTGAAAATTATAACTTTAACATTGATACCTAGTATTTTTGATCACATACTTTAAAGTTGCACGAGTTATACAAAATGTAATGGCAAATCTAATTTCGAAAAACATTGCACTTACAATACCTCGCAATTAAAAATTGTGGCTTGACACCATACACAAAGAGAGTATCATATAAAATTTTGGTATTTCTGACGTGGAATTCTACAAAAATTGCACCTATGGTGGCATTTTCCATTTTCCAAATAACATGGCAATATCGCTGAAAGCATGCAACAGCCGTGCAATAACTATTCCAGGCTCCCTTTTTGCTGTCATTTTGACCATTTAGGAAGGAATTATTCATAGATTTTTTTCTACCCGGCTTTTCTCAAATCTAGCTCTAACAGTTCCCTCATCTAATGATCCACGCTAGAAATTAAATGCAGACAAAAGTTGCACAAGCTAGAAATCTTGTAAACCTAAGAGCTCAGGCGTTTCAAGGACATATACCTCGGGGATAATTCGTATGCCCCAAATGTATCTAGCTGTCTGGGAGATAACGCTTTATGTTCATGTGTCTCTCGATCGAGCAGCTGGCCATAGTCATCAAATTTAGACTAAGTCTAGCTCAAATTTTATTCTGTTGAAAACTACATTTTAATATTACCCTGCTTGAACAGTGATTGCGGAAAGCTCTCACAACATTCTTAGATAAGAAAAATATGCCATGCGACGCACGATTTGATTTTCCACACACCTAATATATTCCTTCGAATATAGATTTGCAACGCTTAAAGGAACTAACCAGACACTGCAGAGTTACGGCAAGGTGATTCTACGTCTATGGAGCTAAAACAAGTTTTTATGTAAATTATTAGATAATGCTACTCGGACTCACAAGCCTATTCTTTTCGACGGGGACACTAAAGTTACTTGTATACCTGTGCGGTATCGCCAATCCCTATGACAAAAGTAATATAGAAAGTAATGATAACGTTACATGATAAACTTGCAAATCTGCCTTGTCCCAGTCTGTGCTACTTCCTTTTCAAATATACGCCATAGTATTTAATGCCTTACAAGATATTTGGATTAACTTCTAAAACTTGCTTAACCTTCAAACGCACGTATACCTATTTCAAGAAGGGGACGTGGTTGTGAAATTTACGTTTTGAAAGCTCTTAAGCAGGTTGGAAAGCATAGCTTTCCAGCTCGAATATATCCTTGAAGATCATCTTAGATGATGTTCTCTTTTTTCTTATTGACACCTATATTTCTTTTCATATATGCACTTGCGAAGCAACTACAAATACACTTTTTCCTTGCAACAATATTTGAGTTAAGTATGTACTTTTTTGCCATCAAGGAATAAAAGGCAATAAGTTCAAGTTAAGTTCCATAGCAACGACAATGGATCAACCAAAATCCTTTAAGGTGTGGCAAACTGCATGCACATGGCTTAATAATCTAGAATTGTAATTTCACCTTGAACTTACATGTCAAGCAATGATTTTACAGCCTTTTAAAGGTATTGTTCAAGAGTGATGCATATACTGAATATAGACTTGTTGGTAAAACCATATGATAGTTTATAAGGACAACACTTTGGCCATATTACAAATCTATTAATTACCCAGAAGCTATAAATTTGAAGGCTGTATAGTTTGCTCCATCGAAACGATAAGCATGGCTCAATCTTTCACTTATTTTTTACCTGGATCCACATAACTATTTCTGTCATGAAGCTTTTCTAAAGCAGCTAACACAGAGTGAAATAGAGATATTTGGTTGTTCGTTTCTTGCTGCATTGAATGTTTCCTTTCCAACCTGAAACTTTTGTCTCTCATTGTTCTTACTAATGATTTTCTTCACGTCGAGGTTTACGCTTCTAGCTTTTCTATAAATTACAATTGCCTTTCCTCGTTTGATTCGTAATTGAGCGAAGACTGTGCTGACATCTTCTTCGTCAATGAATCTTAATCGGGAAAGGTTGTCATCTATGGACTTCAATTTATAATCCGCACTTTCCATGTAAAAGGAAAATGAAGGAATCACCGGAAAGTCTTCTTTAATGTGCTTTTGTTGATGCTTTCTTGATTCTTGTTTTCCAATGTGATAATGATCAAGTTGATCCACTCCATGATGGGATATTCCGTGTCTTATCTCGGAAGTTATTTCTCCGTCAAAGACATGTGTTGTTTCTCCCATTTCTTCCGTAGCTTCGCTGTTGCAAAAATGACTGGGAATGGCGTCCGTAAATTCATTACTTGAGGAGGAGGAGAAGCTATTGGTTCGAAAATATCTATCATGCCGTGAGGGCGAACTTCGAGCCACGGATTTCATTCCCAATTTCCTCCAATGATGTTGATTTGAGAGTGTCTTTGTTTGTAATTTCTTTTTCCTGCTTGGCACTATATCGCAAGGAATGTCATGTTGTTTTCGTTCTTGGTACTCTGGAAAGTAAAGGGTATTGGGCATTGGGGACAGTTCAATGGCTGCAGCTTTCTTGAAAAGACACCATTTTCCAGAAGTGCTCATGTTGCTGATAAAATATTTGAAATATGAGTTGTGTGCATCGAAACAAACAATCCCATTGAATTCTCTCGGAGAAGGCTGCAAGTTTTTTCCCCAATGGAATCAATAGAAATAAGTGATTTGCTAGCTTCAAGATTTCTAGCCCAATTTCCCCTTGCACGATCGAAAAATTCTAATTACCTGTATGTCGAAGCGACATTTCCATCCAAATTTATCCCTTTTTGCACCTCGAAGTATCATTTGGGCCCATTCTACTTCCAAATTAGCAACAATGCTTTGCAGACAACATATTCCAAATAAATGGACCATTTTACTTACGGAACTATAGGTTGCGAGCGACCAAACAATACAAATTAAATTATAAAAACGATTCACGAAACGACATTCTGTATAATTACAAATCTTTTCTGAAAAGACTCTATTTATCAAAAGTGGGATTGCCAGCATTTAACCGCAGCTAATTTTGAATTTTGAAGGGGAAAATAAATATATGATGGATCTAGGAAGTATTGATTAAGTCTTTGCTATGCTTTCAATTTGCATAGACACCTTCACGACAGTTGAGACCCCGCAATTTTCCTCTGACTATGTAATTGTCCATATATTAAGATTAACCAGAACATTTTCGAGTGTCTACTTAGTCAAAAATATTGAGATATTTAATTTGCAAAACCTTATACTTATTATCGTGGGACGTAAAGAGGACTGTATTTGATTCAGCTAAATATCCAGCTGATAGGCTCTCAAAGGGCTGGAGTGATTGTCATACCAAGCATGGAAGAGGTTGTTTAAAGGTTTCAGTGCCTCATTAGATTGTGAAATCATCTTCGGGACCATCCACCATACATTTTTCACCAAGCAAGGTCTCTTGATTTGATGTGGTGTTTCTGATCAAATTTATATCTTATTTCATCGAACAAAACGGTTGCGTATACAGTCTTCCAAATGGGCATGAAACGCGAGTTCAATATCTTTCATATCTCTATAGAGTCCTTGGACCTGAGTATATAAACATTTATTCTAGGAACTTGTGCTTGCAATGAATTTTCAGATATTTTTCACCTGTAAAATCACAGCTTACAGACTTTTCCTTGATGTGCCCGGCATTTTATTCTGATTGTTTATTCAAAGAGACTCCACTACTTAAAACAGCTCCCAAGTTAGCTCCTCCAAAACTCCCATCTTTGATTGAGCTAATGTAATCTTAAATTTCTCTCTCGGTTTCCTACTTCCATTTTTTTCTCTTCCAAGCGTACAGTGTTACTTCTGAAACAATGGCATTCTTGGTCTTTGGGACTCCTAAATTAATTGCGTTTTTTGACGAATGATAGAAATGAGGCAAAATGGCTTACATTTATTCAAGGATTACTTTTATTAACGTTACTGGAATTTTCGGTCCAATCGTACTGTACCATGCACCTATTTTCCTTATCAAGAATTTTGAAAATTAGGGCGTTTATCGTCGTTTCACAAATCCGGGATCACGAAAGTGCATAGGAGATGAAGAATATATCGTGATTCAGACTTAAATACGGGGAAAGGGAACGGGTGGAATGACTATCCTCAGCATATTCAACCAAACTACATACCAAGCAAATACTTTAAAAATACTCTACGAGAATAGGACACAGAGTGAATTGTAGGAAAACTAATTATCAATAAATATTTCTGCACAGCTCACCACTTATTTAACATCATGCATTCACATTTTCAAGTCACATCATGGTTACTGCAGTTTTCAATGATATGGCAAATGCTGTCAGTCCTATGAAATGATAAGCGTAGGGCCTGGTAAGCCTTCTCTTGCGGTGTTTTCGAATGCATGTGCAGTCCTATGAAATTTAAGAGGGATTTTCATTTTTGAAACTTTCCAAAGCACTTAGCTACAAGGAAGACAATACGTTCTTGCTAGTGCGAAATTAGTAAATAAGTGTATCCTATGAGCGCAACGTTGGACAAATGACAACAACTTCGGATGAGCTGACACCCGAACCAAAATCCCTAGTAAATCAGGTGGCATTTGTAATCCACATGGACCTTTACTGGAAAACTACAATCTATGCAGTCTAAATATGTTCGTGAATAAGAAAGCTATACCTTATATTCATCATTACTGTTCTTCTTGATGGTGTAGAACCTGATGCCGCTCTTTCTTTTGATGTAGTCAATGCACTCAATAGGCTACAAACCCAAAGAAGAGGTTTCTTTCTCTTTATTACCTTAACCAATGGTAGTAATGAGGAAGAGAAATATTTTTGTTTTTCCCTTAATTCTTAAAAATACAACTAAACTGGCAATAACATATCATCATGCAACAGATTATTAGTGATCCTCAAATGCTAATCATGAGGACCATCAGCGAAACACAAATGCTGATATGCCAGCAGCAGCATTATACGTGTGAAATTCATATTAAAACCGCTTAAGAAACCGATGCTAGCAATCACAACGCCTATAATTCAATGGTTGGCCAGGTTACTACGAAAAATTGATGTAAAAGGCTGGAAGCCACTACATGTGTGTCCATATACTGTTCCAAGATTAGTGTTGCAGCAGCTCCGCAAAACGATAGCAAGAGTAATAGAAATTAGACTCCTGAAAGGATACTGAATGGGCTTCCCCAACATTTGGGATTCTCATATTCAAACGGAACGATAAGGGCTGTCTCTGAATTTACGGAGCTCGGTGCCTTACAGTAGCGTCACCCATTCCCAATCCCAAAGATTGGGGACATGATCCGCTCCATGAAAAATTTAGCCTTTGCTACGCTACTATATTTAGAAATGGATAAGAGATCAAAATCTATTTACAATTGTATTCCCGTGGGGGAATAAAACAATAATTACTACACTAAATGGAATCAAAATGACATTCAGTGAGTTTCAAAATGCCATGTCTAAGGTTGTTGAAGAATTGGAATATGCAATGGCCTATCTTGACAATTTGATATTACAAAGAGAAAAAACTTCAAGGACTATCTACTTAAGTTATAAATTATCTCAGTAAGGCTCTTAACCGCAGTTACACATCAAGCAAGGTCAAGCTTGAATGCCTTCACCCCATCAAAGGTTTTGAAACAATCATCTGGGCTGAGGTAACTTAAAATTACTCAGATTTCAATTCACCAATTCACTTTTACGCTGATTTGCGATTTGATTATTCACAAGTGCAGTATATATTTTCATGATGATGAGTCCATAGCTGCGTATCTGCGTGAGCCTTCAACAGCCTAATGACAATGCTACTGAAACTTGCAAGGAATTCAAGAACGACTTGATGATCTATCCGATTATAGTCTTTCCAGACGATGAGAAGAGCGCCTTAAAAAGATACTCTTTGAAGAAGGAATAAACAAAATCTCAACCTAGCTGCTTTTCCTGTTACGAAGGAAAAATACGTATTCTTCTCTCATAGAGACAGAAAGAACTATCCTGGTACCAAGATTATTGCATGACAGACATGTATTGTAAAGAACATATTGGCATGATGTTTTCTAGTCTCAACAACAATGTTGTGTGGCAAAATCTGGCTTTGGATCATGCTCTGTGTGGATCTTGTAGATTCTTTTGCTATGCAAACCTTATCCAAAGAATGCCCTCTGCTTGCGCTCCCTATGTTTGATCCAACACAGCATGGCTTGAGGATGTCAAATTCACTAATAAGTCTTCCACTTTCATCCAGCATTCTTGTCATAATTCCTGCTTGACGCGTTACACTTCTTCTTATTTTCTTGTCTTTGAAAAGCGTTGAAAATAGAATCGTGAGTTAAGCAAATGTGCAATAAATATGGGCTCAAAGACAAACCATTCCATGCGTCACAATTTACCAAAAAATGCAATAATTGAGTTAGTACACTAAGCTGTGAATGAAATGAAGGGAATGCATAAAGATTATTAATCTTGAATCTAATCTATGGGCTATATGAAGGAACATATCACACAACACTGCAGGCAGCATACTGTCAGCTTACGTTTTGCAGCGACAGGATTCATAATATTGCCATGAAGCAGAATTCGAATCAAATCAAAGATTGTAAAAGGGCAATATAAACAAGGCCAGCAAATGTAAAGAAAAAGATGTATGCGTGAAAATGAGTATCGGATAGAACTCTCAATCAAAACGAAATGCCCAATTTCGGCATTATCATAGGGTCACACGGTATTCCTTGAATTATGAAACAAGAAGAAATTAATTCATTTAAAGAGATTGAATAGGTCAAGATCCATATCAGTATATGGAAGGATGAATAGCCTATGCGATATCTTTAAGTACCGGTATCGAACATATCCTACTTGCATTGCAAGTAAATATAGAGCATAAGATGTTGGTACATTGTTTAGTTCACCTTTCGCTAGTAAAGATGTAAGTATCACCGGCTTCCAGGGCGCATTCTTTAAGGCTACATATCACTGTAAGATTTTTCAGATCTTGCTTAGAGATATTAAGTTAGAACAGCCTTTCTCTAAGTCAAGTGCCAAATAAATTTGACTTGGAGACAAAAATCCTAAATTCTATAGCTATTTCTAGATTGATGGCTGTATAGTTTGCGAATAAAGAAGTCAATCATAGGATCAATCATTACCACAGTATTTTAGTCTAATGCCCACTCGTGCGTTAGTGAAGGAGATGAACGAACTGTTCTTTAACGTTGCGACCAAATCAGCAAACGTATGGAAGCAGCAGATTTCCTGCCTTAAAGTGATAACCAGTCTAAATTAGACAATAATCATATTGCATGAAACCTTTTCAAGATACTCGAATGTGTTTCAATAAAGATGATGCAAACACTCAATTTATCTTTATGAAGCCTCAAGAGTCTTTTATTTGAAGAGATGAAAAACGTTAACTTGGCAAAGAGTCATTTGGGATGGCTAGAACAGTATTAAGATTTTCGAAGCAGGATTGAGAGTCACAGGCAGGCACAGGGACTTTGAATTCTAAACGTATACTTAGACGCAGGAGGATAGTGTCTTACTGAGGTTTAGATTAAGTTCATTCAGCGTCTTAATTCAAGAAATATGTCCCCGCTATACACGATTCCCTTCTCAATGCATTCCAGACTGGTGTTTGTCGCATAATTCTGATGGAAAATAGAATAGGAGGGCCTTTGACCCTGGATTAGAATAGTTAGACACCTGGAAGTAGATGGTTGCAAAAATGTCTGAATTAAGAAACTGGAAAAAGAAATATGTGTTGTTGCAATTGAAAAATACTTACGAAATGTCAACAGGGGTTTCTTTTGCACGAACTGGTGATCTCTTAAGTCCTCATACTATTCGCCATAAAAAACTTAGTGAAAAAAACTGCACAATGTAAAACATTTATTTCAAGAAATTTATCATAATGTAACCAAACAGTTGATCTATTTCCTTGCTTAATGTTCACTTGATTTTTTGTGGATGAGTTTGTATAAACAAAAGTTCCATGGCCTTTGAGTCTGTATATGTACGGGAGGACCGTGGTCATGACTTGACATCAAATGTATATAATACCATCAGTTCAAGTTCTATTTTAAGCCCTACAGTCTGTTACAATTGCTAGCTTTTCTTTTCCATCCAAATAGTTTCTGGATGGAGGTGCACACATAATGTCTTCGGCAAGTGATTGGATATATTTTCAGTACATTATCATAGAAAAGCCAGTATTGTGGATTTTGATCATGAGGCTGCAATTCACATACTAGTTACTATAGACATGCAACAACAGCAAAGG